>CAXCFB010000012.1:0-154972 GCA_963981305.1 Rupicapra rupicapra | reverse complement strand
GATTGCCCCACCTGGCCCACGTGATTTCCCCTGGGGGCCCACGTGATTTCCCCTGGGGGCCCACGTGATTTCCCCTGGGGGCCCACGTGATTTCCCCTGGGGGCCCACGTGATTTGCCCTGGGGGCCCTCGTGGTTTCCCCTGGGGGCCCACGTGATTGCCCCACCTGGCCCACGTGATTGCCCCACCTGGCCCACGTGATTTCCCCTGGGGGCCCACGTGATTTCCCCTGGGGGCCCACGTGATTTCTCCTGGGGGCCCACGTGATTGCTCCACCTGGCCCACGTGATTGCCCCACCTGGCCCACGTGATTTCCCCTGGGGGCCCACGTGATTTCCCCTGGGGGCCCACGTGATTTCCCCTGGGGGCCCACGTGATTTCACCTGGGGGCCCACGTGATTGCCCCACCTGGCCCATGTGATTTCCCCTGGGGGCCCACGTGATTTCCCCTGGGGGCCCACGTGATTTCCCCTGGGGGCCCACTTGATTTCCCCTGGGGGCCCACGTGATTGCTCCACCTGGCCCACGTGATTGCCCCACCTGGCCCACGTGATTTCCCCTGGGGGCCCACGTGATTTCCCCTGGGGGCCCACGTGATTTCCCCTGGGGGCCCACGTGATTTCCCCTGGGGGCCCATGTGATTTCCCCTTGGGGCCCACGTGATTTCCCCTGGGGGCCCACGTGATTTCCCCTGGGGGCCCACGTGATTTCCCCTGGGTGATTCCCCTGGCCCACGTGATTTCCCCTGGCCCCACGTGATTTCCCCTGGGGGCCCACGTGATTTCCCCTGGGGGCCCACGTGATTTCCCCTGGGGGCCCACGTGATTTCCCCTGGGGGCCCACGTGATTGCCCCACCTGGCCCACGTGATTTCCCCACCTGGCCCACGTGATTTCCCCTGGGGGCCCACGTGATTTCCCCTGGGGGCCCACGTGATTTCCCGTGGGGGCCCACGTGATTTCCCCTGGGGGCCCCCGTGATTTCCCCTGGGGGCCCACGTGATTGCCCCACCTGGCCCACGTGATTTCCCCTGGGGGCCCACGTGATTTCCCCTGGGGGCCCACGTGATTTCCCCTGGGGGCCCACGTGATTGCTCCACCTGGCCCACGTGATTGCCCCACCTGGCCCACGTGATTTCCCCTGGGGGCCCACGTGATTTCCCCTGGGGGCCCACGTGATTTCCCCTGGGGGCCCAAGTGTTTTCCCCTGGGGGCCCTCGTGATTTCCCCTGGGGGCCCACGTGATTTCCCCTGGCGGCCCACGTGATTTGCCCTGGGGGCCCACGTGATTGCTCCACCTGGCCCACGTGATTGCCCCACCTGGCCCACGTGATTGCCCCACCTGGCCCACGTGATTTCCCCTTGGGGCCCACGTGATTTCCCATGGGGGCCCACGTGATTTCCCCTGGGGGCCCACGTGATTTCCCCTGGGGGCCCACGTGATTTCCCCTGGGGGCCCACGTGATTTGCCCTGGGGGCCCTCGTGATTTCCCCTGGGGGCCCACGTGATTGCCCCACCTGGCCCACGTGATTGCCCCACCTGGCCCACGTGATTTCCCCTGGGGGCCCACGTGATTTCCCCTGGGGGCCCACGTGATTTCCCCTGGGGGCCCACGTGATTGCTCCACCTGGCCCACGTGATTGCCCCACCTGGCCCACGTGATTTCCCCTGGGGGCCCACGTGATTTCCCCTGGGGGCCCACGTGATTTCCCCTGGGGGCCCACGTGATTTCCCCTGGGGGCCCACGTGATTTCCCCTGGGGGCCCACGTGATTTCCCCTGGGGGCCCACGTGATTTCCCCTGGGGGCCCACGTGATTTCCCCTGGGGGCCCACGTGATTTCCCCTGGGGGCCCACGTGATTTCCCCTGGGGGCCCACGTGATTTCCCCTGGGGGCCCACGTGATTTCCCCTGGGGGCCCACGTGATTTCCCCTGGGGGCCCACGTGATTTCCCCTGGGGGCCCACGTGATTTCCCCTGGGGGCCCACGTGATTGCTCCACCTGGCCCACGTGATTGCCCCACCTGGCCCACGTATTGCCCCACCTTGCCCACGTGATTTCCCCTGGGGGCCCACGTGATTTCCCCTGGGGGCCCACGTGATTTCCCCTGGGTGCCCACGTGATTTCCCCTGGGGGCCCACGTGATTTCCCCTGGGGGCCCACGTTATTTCCCCTAGGGGCCCACGTGATTTCCCTGGGGGCCCACGTGATTGCTCCACCTGGCCCACGTGATTGCCCCACCTGGCCCACGTGATTGCCCCACCTGGCCCACGTGATTTCCCCTGGGGGACCACGTGATTTCCCCTGGGGGCCCACGTGATTTCTCCTGGGGGCCCACGTGATTGCTCCACCTGGCCCACGTGATTGCCCCACCTGGCCCACGTGATTTCCCCTGGGGGCCCACGTGATTTCCCCTGGGGGCCCACGTGATTTCCCCTGGGGGCCCACGTGATTTCACCTGGGGGCCCACGTGATTGCCCCACCTGGCCCACGTGATTTCCCCTGGGGGCCCACGTGATTTCCCCTGGGGGCCCACGTGATTTCCCCTGGGGGCCCACTTGATTTCCCCTGGGGGCCCACGTGATTGCTCCACCTGGCCCACGTGATTGCCCCACCTGGCCCACGTGATTTCCCCTGGGGGCCCACGTGATTTCCGCTGGGGGCCCACGTGATTTCCCCTGGGGGCCCACGTGATTTCCCCTGGGGGCCCATGTGATTTCCCCTTGGGGCCCACGTGATTTCCCCTGGGGGCCCACGTTATTTTCCCTGGGGGCCCACGTGATTTCCCCTGGGGGCCCACGTGATTTCCCCTGGCGGCCCACGTGATTTGCCCTGGGGGCCCACGTGATTTCCCCTGGGGGCCCACGTGATTTCCCCTGGGGGCCCACGTGATTGCTCCGCCTGGCCCACGTGATTGCCCCACCTGGCCCACGTGATTGCCCCACCTGGCCCACGTGATTTCCCCTGGGGGCCCACGTGATTTCCCCTGGGGGACCACGTGATTTCCCGTGGGGGCCCACGTGATTTCCCCTGGGGGCCCCCGTGATGTCACCTGGGGGCTCACGTGATTGCCCCACCTGGCCCACGTGATTTCCCCTGGGGGCACACGTGATTTCCCCTGGGGGCCCACGTGATTTCCCCTGGGGGCCCACGTGATTGCTCCACCTGGCCCACGTGATTGCCCCACCTGGCCCACGTGATTTCCCCTGGGGGCCCACGTGATTTCCCCTGGGGGCCCACGTGATTTCCCCTGGGGGCCCACGTGATTTCCCCTGGGGGCCCACGTGATTTCCCCTGGCGGCCCACGTGATTTGCCCTGGGGGCCCACGTGATTGCTCCACCTGGCCCACGTGATTGCCCCACCTGGCCCACGTGATTGCCCCACCTGGCCCACGTGATTTCCCCTTGGGGCCCACGTGATTTCCCATGGGGGCCCACGTGATTTCCCCTGGGGGCCCACGTGATTTCCCCTGGGGGCCCACGTGATTTCCCCTGGGGGCCCACGTGATTTGCCCTGGGGGCCCTCGTGATTTCCCCTGGGGGCCCACGTGATTGCCCCACCTGGCCCACGTGATTGCCCCACCTGGCCCACGTGATTTCCCCTGGGGGCCCACGTGATTTCCCCTGGGGGCCCACGTGATTTCCCCTGGGGGCCCAGGTGATTGCTCCACCTGGCCCACGTGATTGCCCCACCTGGCCCACGTGTTTTCCCCTGGGGGCCCACGTGATTTCCCCTGGGGGCCCACGTGATTTCCCCTGGGGGCCCACGTGATTTCCCCTGGGGGCCCACGAGATTTCCCCTGGGGGCCCACGTGATTTCCCCTGGGGGCCCACGTGATTTCCCCTGGGGGCCCACGTGATTTCCCCTGGGGGCCCACGTGATTTCCCCTGGGGGCCCACGTGATTTCCCCTGGGGGCCCACGTGATTTCCCCTGGGTGCCCACGTGATTTCCCCTGGGGGCCCACGTTATTTCCCCTGGGTGCCCACGTGATTTCCCCTGGGGGCCCACGTGATTTCCCCTGGCGGCCCACGTGATTTCCCCTGGGGGCCCACGTGATTTCCCCTGGGGGCCCACGTGATTTCTCCTGGGGGCCCACGTGATTTCTCCACCTGGCCCACGTGATTGCCCCACATGGCCCACGTGATTGCCCCACCTGGCCCACGTGATTTCCCCTGGGGACCCACGTGATTTCCCCTGGGGGCCCACGTGATTTCCCCTGGGGCCCACGTGATTACCCCTGGGGGCCCACGTGATTAACCCTGGGGGCCCACGTGATTTCCCCTGGGGGCCCACGTGATTTCCCCTGGGGGCCCACGTGATTTCCCTGGGGGCCCACGTGATTCCTCCACCTGGCCCACGTGATTGCCCCACCTGGCCCACGTGATTGCCCCACCTTGCCCACGTGATTTCCCCTGGGGGCCCACGTGATTTCCCCTGGGGGCCCACGTGATTTCCCCTGGGGGCCCACGTGATTGCCCCACCTGGCCCACGTGATTGCCCCACCTGGCCCATGTGATTTCCCCTGGGGGCCCACGTGATTTCCCCTGGGTGCCCACGTGATTTCCCCTGGGGGCCCACGTGATTTCCCCTGGGGGCCCACGTGATTTCCCCTGGGGTCCCACGTGATTTCCCCTGGGTGCCCACGTGATTTCACCTGGGGGCCCACGTGATTTCCCCTGGGTGCCCACGTGATTTCCCCTGGGGGCCCACGTGATTACCCTGGCGGCCCACGTGATTTGCCCTGGGGGCCCACGTGATTTCCCCTGGGGGCCCACGTGATTGCTCCACCTGGCCCACGTGATTGCCCCACATGGCCCACCTGATTGCCCCACCTGGCCCACGTGATTTCCCCTGGGGGCCCACGTGATTTCCCCTGGGGTCCCACGTGATTTCCCCTGGGGGCCCACGTGATTTACCCTGGGGGCCCACGTGATTTCCCCTGGGGGCCCACGTGATTTTCCCTGGGGGCCCACGTGATTTCCCCTGGAGGCCCACGTGATTTCCCCTGGGGGCCCACGTGATTTCCACTGGGGGCCCACGTGATTGCTCCACCTGGCCCACGTGATTGCCCCACCAGGCCCACGTGATTTCCCCTGGGGGCCCACGTGATTACCCCTGGGGGCCCACGTGATTTCCCCTGGGGCACCAGGTGATTTCCCATGGGGGCCCACGTGATTTCCCCTGGGGACCCACGTGATTTCCCCTGGGGGCCCACGTGATTTCCCCTGGGTGCCCACGTGATTTCCCCTGGGGGCCCACGTGATTTCCCCTGGGGGCCCACGTGATTTCCCCTGGGGGCCCACGTTATTTCCCCTGGGGGCCCACGTGATTTCCCCTGGGGGCCCACGTGATTGCCCCACCTGGCCCACGTGATTGCCCCACCTGGCCCACGTGATTTCCCCTGGGGGCCCACGTGATTTCCCCTGGGGGCTCACGTGATTGCTCCACCTGGCCCACGTGATTGCCCCACCTGGCCCACGTGATTTCCCCTGGGGGCCCCCGTGATTTCACCTGGGGGCTCACGTGATTGCCCCACCTGGCCCACGTGATTTCCCCAGGGGGCCCACGTGATTTCCCCTGGGGGCCCACGTGATTTCCCCTGGGGGCCCACGTGATTTCCCTGGGGGCCCACGTGATTGCTCCAGTGGCCCACGTGATTGCCCCACCTGGCCCACGTGATTGACCCACCTGGCCCACGTGATTTCCCCTGGGGGCCCACGTGATTGCTCCACCTGGCCCACGTGATTGCCCCACCTGGCCCACGTGATTGCCCCACCTGGCCCACGTGATTTGCCCTGGGGGCCCACGTGATTTCCCCTGGGGGACCACGTGATTTCCCGTGGGGGCCCACGTGATTTCCCCTGGGGGCCCCCGTGATTTCACCTGGGGGCTCACGTGATTGCCCCACCTGGCCCACGTGATTTCCCCTGGGGGCCCACGTGATTTCCCCTGGGGGCACACGTGATTTCCCCTGGGGGCCCACGTGATTTCCCCTGGGGGCCCACGTGATTGCTCCACCTGGCCCACGTGATTTCCCCTGGGGGCCCACGTGATTTCCCCTGGGGGCCCACGTGATTTCCCCTGGGGGCCCACGTGATTTCCCCTGGGGGCCCACGTGATTTCCCCCGGGGGCCCACGTGATTTCCCCCGGGGGCCCACGTGATTGGCCCTGGGGGCCCACGTGATTTCCCCTGGGGGCCCACGTGATTTCCCCTGGGGGCCCACGTGATTTCCCCTGGCGGCCCACGTGATTTGCCCTGGGGGCCCACGTGATGTCCCCTGGGGGCCCACGTGATTTCCCCTGGGGGCCCACGTGATTTCCCTGGGGGCCCACGTGATTGCTCCACCTGGCCCACGTGATTGCCCCACCTGGCCCACGTGATTGCCCCACCTTGCCCACGTGATTTCCCCTGGGGGCCCACGTGATTTCTCCTGGGGGCCCACGTGATTTCCCCTGGGGGCCAACGTGATTTGCCCTGGGGGCCCTCGTGGTTTCCCCTGGGGGCCCACGTGATTGCCCCACCTGGCCCACGTGATTGCCCCACCTGGCCCACGTGATTTCCCCTGGGGGCCCACGTGATTTCCCGTGGGGGCCCGCGTGATTTCTCCTGGGGGCCCACGTGATAGCTCCACCTGGCCCACGTGATTGCCCCACCTGGCCCACGTGATTTCCCCTGGGGGCCCACGTGATTTCCCCTGGGGGCCCACGTGATTTCCCCTGGGGGCCCACGTGATGCCCCACCTGGCCCACGTGATTTCCCCTGGGGGCCCACGTGATTTCCCCTGGGGGCCCACGTGATTTCCCCTGGGGGCCCACGTGATTTCCCCTGGGGGCCCACGTGATTGCTCCACCTGGCCCACGTGATTGCCCCACCTGGCCCACGTGATTTCCCCTGGGGGCCCACGTGATTTCCCCTGGGGGCCCACGTGATTTCCCCTGGGGGCCCATGTGATTTCCCCTGGGGGCCCACGTGATTTCCCCTGGGGGCCCACGTGATTTCCCCTGGCGGCCCACGTGATTTGCCCTGGGGGCCCACGTGATTTCCCCTGGGGGCCCACGTGATTTCCCCTGGGGGCCCACGTGATTTCCCCTGGGGGCCCACGTGATTTCCCCTGGGGGCCCATGTGATTTCCCCTGGGGGCCCACGTGATTTCCCCTGGGGTCCCACGTGATTTCCCTGGGGGCCCACTTGATTGCTCCACCTGGCCCACGTGATTGCCCCACCTGGCCCACGTGATTGCCCCACCTTGCCCACGTGATTTCCCCTGGGGGCCCACGTGATTTCCCCTTGGGGCCCACGTGATTTCCCCTGGGGGCCAACTTGATTTCCCCTGGCGTCCCACGTGATTTGCCCTGGGGGCCCACGTGATTTCCCCTGGGAGCGCTCGTGATTTCCCCTGGGGGCCCACGTGATTGCTCCACCTGGCCCACGTGATTGCCCCACCTGGCCCACGTGATTGCCCCACCTGGCCCACGTGATTTCCCCTGGGGGCCCACGTGATTTCCCCTGGGGGACCACGTGATTTCCCGTGGGGGCCCACGTGATTTCCCCTGGGGGCCCCCGTGATTTCACCTGGGGGCTCACGTGATTGCCCCACCTGGCCCACGTGATTTCCCCAGGGGGCCCACGTGATTTCCCCTGGGGGCACACGAGATTTCCCCTGGGGGCCCACGAGATTTCCCCTGGCGGCCCACGTGATTTGCCCTGGGGGCCCACGTGATTTCCCCTCGGGGCCCACGTGATTTCCCCTCGGGGCCCACGTGATTTCTCCTGGGGGCCCACGTGATTGCCCCACCTGGCCCACGTGATTGCCCCACCTTGCCCACGTGATTTCCCCTGGGGGCCCACGTGATTTCCCCTGGGGGCCCACGTGATTTCCCCTGGGGGCCCACGTGATTTCTCCTGGGGGCCCACGTGATTGCTCCACCTGGCCCACGTGATTGCCCCACCTGGCCCACGTGATTTCCCCTGGGGGCCCACGTGATTTCCCCTGGGGGCCCACGTGATTTCCCCTGGGGGCCCACGTGATTTCACCTGGGGCCCACGTGATTGCCCCACCTGGCCCACGTGATTTCCCCTGGGGGCCCACGTGATTTCCCCTGGGGGCCCACGTGATTTCCCCTGGGGGCCCACGTGATTTCCCCTGGGGGCCCACGTGATTGCTCCACCTGGCCCACGTGATTGCCCCACCTGGCCCACGTGATTTCCCCTGGGGGCCCACGTGATTTCCCCTGGGGGCCCACGTGATTTCCCCTGGGGGCCCACGTGATTTCCCCTGGGGGCCCACGTGATTTCCCCTGGGGGCCCACGTGATTTCCCCTGGGGGCCCACGTTATTTTCCCTGGGGGCCCACGTGATTTCCCCTCGGGGCCCACGTGATTTCCCCTGGGGCCCACGTGATTGCTCCACCTGGCCCACGTGATTGCCCCACCTGGCCCACGTGATTTCCCCTGGGGGCCCACGTGATTTCCACTGGGGGCCAACGTGATTTCCCCTGCGGGCCCACGTGATTTCCCCTGGGGGCCCACGTGATTGCTCCACCTGGCCCACGTGATTGCCCCACCTGGCCCACGTGATTGCCCCACCTTGCCCACGTGATTTCCCCTGGGGGCCCACGTGATTTCCCCTGGGGGCCCACGTGATTTCCCCTGGGTGCCCACGTGATTTCCCCTGGGGGCCCACGTGATTTCCCCTGGGGGCCCACGTTATTTCCCCTGGGGGCCCACGTGATTTCCCTGGGGGCCCACGTGATTGCTCCACCTGGCCCACGTGATTGCCCCACCTGGCCCACGTGATTGCCCCACCTTGCCCACGTGATTTCCCCTGGGGGCCCACGTGATTTCCCCTGGGGGCACACGTGATTTCCCCTGGGGGCCCACGTGATTTCCCCTGGGGGCCAACGTGATTTGCCCTGGGGGCCCTCGTGGTTTCCCCTGGGGCACACGTGATTGCCCCACCTGGCCCACGTGATTGCCCCACCTGGCCCACGTGATTTCCCCTGGGGGCCCACGTGATTTCCCCTGGGGGCCCACGTGATTTCTCCTGGGGGCCCACGTGATTGCTCCACCTGGCCCACGTGATTGCCCCACCTGGCCCACGTGATTTCCCCTGGGGGCCCACGTGATTTCCCCTGGGGGCCCACGTGATTTCCCCTGGGGGCCCACGTGATTTCACCTGGGGGCCCACGTGATTGCCCCACCTGGCCCATGTGATTACCCCTGGGGGCCCACGTGATTTCCCCTGGGGGCCCACGTGATTTCCCCTGGGGGCCCACTTGATTTCCCCTGGGGGCCCACGTGATTGCTCCACCTGGCCCACGTGATTGCCCCACCTGGCCCACGTGATTTCCCCTGGGGGCCCACGTGATTTCCCCTGGGGGCCCACGTGATTTCCCCTGGGGGCCCACGTGATTTCCCCTGGGGGCCCATGTGATTTCCCCTTGGGGCCCACGTGATTTCCCCTGGGGGCCCACGTTATTTTCCCTGGGGGCCCACGTGATTTCCCCTGGGGGCCCACGTGATTTCCCCTGGCGGCCCACGTGATTTGCCCTGGGGGCCCACGTGATTTCCCCTGGGAGCCCACGTGATTTCCCCTGGGGGCCCACGTGATTGCTCCCCTGGCCCACGTGATTGCCCCACCTGGCCCACGTGATTGCCCCACCTGGCCCACGTGATTTCCCCTGGGGGCCCACGTGATTTCCCCTGGGGGACCACGTGATTTCCCGTGGGGGCCCACGTGATTTCCCCTGGGGGCCCCCGTGATTTCACCTGGGGGCTCACGTGATTGCCCCACCTGGCCCACGTGATTTCCCCTGGGGGCACACGTGATTTCCCCTGGGGGCCCACGTGATTTCCCCTGGGGGCCCACGTGATTGCTCCACCTGGCCCACGTGATTGCCCCACCTGGCCCACGTGATTTCCCCTGGGGGCCCACGTGATTTCCCCTGGGGGCCCACGTGATTTCCCCTGGGGGCCCACGTGTTTTCCCCTGGGGGCCCTCGTGATTTCCCCTGGGGGCCCACGTGATTTCCCCTGGCGGCCCACGTGATTTGCCCTGGGGGCCCACGTGATTGCTCCACCTGGCCCACGTGATTGCCCCACCTGGCCCACGTGATTGCCCCACCTGGCCCACGTGATTTCCCCTTGGGGCCCACGTGATTTCCCATGGGGGCCCACGTGATTTCCCCTGGGGGCCCACGTGATTTCCCCTGGGGGCCCACGTGATTTCCCCTGGGGGCCCACGTGATTTGCCCTGGGGGCCCTCGTGATTTCCCCTGGGGGCCCACGTGATTGCCCCACCTGGCCCACGTGATTGCCCCACCTGGCCCACGTGATTTCCCCTGGGGGCCCACGTGATTTCCCCTGGGGGCCCACGTGATTTCCCCTGGGGGCCCACGTGATTGCTCCACCTGGCCCACGTGATTGCCCCACCTGGCCCACGTGATTTCCCCTGGGGGCCCACGTGATTTCCCCTGGGGGCCCACGTGATTTCCCCTGGGGGCCCACGTGATTTCCCCTGGGGGCCCACGTGATTTCCCCTGGGGGCCCACGTGATTTCCCCTGGGGGCCCACGTGATTTCCCCTGGGGGCCCACGTGATTTCCCCTGGGGGCCCACGTGATTTCCCCTGGGGCCCACGTGATTGCTCCACCTGGCCCACGTGATTGCCGACCTGGCCCACGTGATTTCCCCTGGGGGCCCACGTGATTTCCACTGGGGGCCAACGTGATTTCCCCTGCGGGCCCACGTGATTTCCCCTGGGGGCCCACGTGATTGCTCCACCTGGCCCACGTGATTGCCCCACCTGGCCCACGTATTGCCCCACCTTGCCCACGTGATTTCCCCTGGGGGCCCACGTGATTTCCCCTGGGGGCCCACGTGATTTCCCCTGGGTGCCCACGTGATTTCCCCTGGGGGCCCACGTGATTTCCCCTGGGGGCCCACGTTATTTCCCCTAGGGGCCCACGTGATTTCCCTGGGGGCCCACGTGATTGCTCCACCTGGCCCACGTGATTGCCCCACCTGGCCCACGTGATTGCCCCACCTTGCCCACGTGATTTCCCCTGGGGACCCACGTGATTTCCCCTGGGGGCACACGTGATTTCCCCTGGGGGCCCACGTGATTTCCCCTGGGGGCCAACGTGATTTGCCCTGGAGGCCCTCGTGGTTTCCCCTGGGGGCCCACGTGATTGCCCCACCTGGCCCACGTGATTGCCCCACCTGGCCCACGTGATTTCCCCTGGGGGCCCACGTGATTTCCCCTGGGGGCCCACGTGATTTCTCCTGGGGGCCCACGTGATTGCTCCACCTGGCCCACGTGATTGCCCCACCTGGCCCACGTGATTTCCCCTGGGGGCCCACGTGATTTCCCCTGGGGGCCCACGTGATTTCCCCTGGGGGCCCACGTGATTTCACCTGGGGGCCCACGTGATTGCCCCACCTGGCCCACGTGATTTCCCCTGGGGGCCCACGTGATTTCCCCTGGGGGCCCACGTGATTTCCCCTGGGGGCCCACTTGATTTCCCCTGGGGGCCCACGTGATTGCTCCACCTGGCCCACGTGATTGCCCCACCTGGCCCACGTGATTTCCCCTGGGGGCCCACGTGATTTCCCCTGGGGGCCCACGTGATTTCCCCTGGGGGCCCACGTGATTTCCCCTGGGGGCCCACGTGATTTCCCCTGGGGGCCCACGTGATTTCCCCTGGGGGCCCACGTGATTTCCCCTGGGGGCCCACGTGATTTCCCCTGGGGGCCCACGTGATTTCCCCTGGGGGCCCACGTGATTTCCCCTGGGGGCCCACGTGATTTCCCCTGGGGCCCACGTGATTTCCCCTGGGGGCCCACGTGATTTCCCCTGGGGGCCCACGTGATTGCCCCACCTGGCCCACGTGATTGCCCCACCCCCTGGCCCACGTGATTTCCCCTGGGGGCCCACGTGATTTCCCCTGGGGGACCACGTGATTTCCCGTGGGGGCCCACGTGATTTCCCCTGGGGGCCCCCGTGATGTCACCTGGGGGCTCACGTGATTGCCCCACCTGGCCCACGTGATTTCCCCTGGGGGCACACGTGATTTCCCCTGGGGGCCCACGTGATTTCCCCTGGGGGCCCACGTGATTGCTCCACCTGGCCCACGTGATTGCCCCACCTGGCCCACGTGATTTCCCCTGGGGGCCCACGTGATTTCCCCTGGGGGCCCACGTTATTTCCCCTGGGGGCCCACGTGATTTCCCCTGGCGGCCCACGTGATTTGCCCTGGGGGCCCACGTGATTGCTCCACCTGGCCCACGTGATTGCCCCACCTGGCCCACGTGATTGCCCCACCTGGCCCACGTGATTTCCCCTTGGGGCCCACGTGATTTCCCATGGGGGCCCACGTGATTTCCCCTGGGGGCCCACGTGATTTCCCCTGGGGGCCCACGTGATTTCCCCTGGGGGCCCACGTGATTTGCCCTGGGGGCCCTCGTGATTTCCCCTGGGGGCCCACGTGATTGCCCCACCTGGCCCACGTGATTGCCCCACCTGGCCCACGTGATTTCCCCTGGGGGCCCACGTGATTTCCCCTGGGGGCCCACGTGATTTCCCCTGGGGGCCCACGTGATTGCTCCACCTGGCCCACGTGATTGCCCCACCTGGCCCACGTGTTTTCCCCTGGGGGCCCACGTGATTTCCCCTGGGGGCCCACGTGATTTCCCCTGGGGGCCCACGTGATTTCCCCTGGGGGCCCACGAGATTTCCCCTGGGGGCCCACGTGATTTCCCCTGGGGGCCCACGTGATTTCCCCTGGGGGCCCACGTGATTTCCCCTGGGTGCCCACGTGATTTCCCCTGGGGGCCCACGTGATTTCCCCTGGGGGCCCACGTGATTTCCCCTGGGTGCCCACGTGATTTCCCCTGGGGGCCCACGTGATTTCCCCTGGGTGCCCACGTGATTTCCCCTGGGGGCCCACGTGATTTCCCCTGGCGGCCCACGTGATTTCCCCTGGGGGCCCACGTGATTTCCCCTGGGGGCCCACGTGATTTCTCCTGGGGGCCCACGTGATTTCTCCACCTGGCCCACGTGATTGCCCCACATGGCCCACGTGATTGCCCCACCTGGCCCACGTGATTTCCCCTGGGGACCCACGTGATTTCCCCTGGGGGCCCACGTGATTTCCCCTGGGGCCCACGTGATTACCCCTGGGGGCCCACGTGATTAACCCTGGGGGCCCACGTGATTTCCCCTGGGGGCCCACGTGATTTCCCCTGGGGGCCCACGTGATTTCCCTGGGGGCCCACGTGATTCCTCCACCTGGCCCACGTGATTGCCCCACCTGGCCCACGTGATTGCCCCACCTTGCCCACGTGATTTCCCCTGGGGGCCCACGTGATTTCCCCTGGGGGCCCACGTGATTTCCCCTGGGGGCCCACGTGATTGCCCCACCTGGCCCACGTGATTGCCCCACCTGGCCCACGTGATTTCCCCTGGGGGCCCACGTGATTACCCCTGGGTGCCCACGTGATTTCCCCTGGGGGCCCACGTGATTTCCCCTGGGGGCCCACGTGATTTCCCCTGGGGGCCCACGTGATTTCCCCTGGGGGCCCACGTGATTTACCCTGGGGGCCCACGTGATTTCCCCTGGGGGCCCACGTGATTTTCCCTGGGGGCCCACGTGATTTCCCCTGGAGGCCCACGTGATTTCCCCTGGGGGCCCACGTGATTTCCCCTGGGGGCCCACGTGATTGCTCCACCTGGCCCACGTGATTGCCCCACCAGGCCCACGTGATTTCCCCTGGGGGCCCACGTGATTACCCCTGGGGGCCCACGTGATTTCCCGTGGGGCACCAGGTGATTTCCCCTGGGGGCCCACGTGATTTCCCCTGGGGACCCACGTGATTTCCCCTGGGGGCCCACGTGATTTCCCCTGGGTGCCCACGTGATTTCCCCTGGGGGCCCACGTGATTTCCCCTGGGGGCCCACGTGATTTCCCCTGGGGGCCCACGTGATTTCCCCTGGGGGCCCACGTGATTTCCCCTGGGGGCCCACGTGATTGCCCCACCTGGCCCACGTGATTGCCCCACCTGGCCCACGTGATTTCCCCAGGGGGCCCACGTGATTTCCCCTGGGGGCACACGTGATTTCCCCTGGGGGCCCACGTGATTTCCCCAGGGGGCCCACGTGATTTCCCCTGGGGGCACACGTGATTTCCCCTGGGGGCACACGTGATTTCCCCTGGGGGCCCACGTGATTTCCCCTGGGGGCCCACGTGATTGCTCCACCTGGCCCACGTGATTGCCCCACCTGGCCCACGTGATTTCCCCTGGGGGCCCACGTGATTTCCCCTGGGGGCCCACGTGATTTCCCCTGGGGGCCCACGTGATTTCCCCTGGGGGCCCACGTGATTTCCCCTGGGGGCCCACGTGATTTCCCCTGGCGGCCCACGTGATTTCCCCTGGGGGCCCACGTGATTGCTCCACCTGGCCCACGTGATTGCCCCACCTGGCCCACGTGATTGCCCCACCTGGCCCACGTGATTTCCCCTGGGGGCCCACGTGATTTCCCCTGGGGGCCCACGTGATTTCCCCTGGGGGCCCACGTGATTTCCCCTGGGGGCCCACGTGATTTCCCCTGGGGGCCCACGTGATTTCCCCTGGGGGCCCACGTGATTTCCCCTGGGGGCCCACGTGATTTCCCCTGGCCCACGTGATTGCCCCACCTGGCCCACGTGATTGCCCCACCTGGCCCACGTGATTTCCCCTGGGGGCCCACGTGATTTCCCCTGGGGGCCCACGTGATTTCCCCTGGGGGCCCACGTGATTTCCCCTGGCCCACGTGATTGCCCCACCTGGCCCACGTGATTTCCCCTGGGGGCCCACGTGATTTCCCCTGGGGGCCCACGTGATTTCCCCTGGGGGCCCACGTGATTGCTCCACCTGGCCCACGTGATTGCCCCACCGGCCCACGTGATTTCCCCTGGGGGCCCACGTGATTTCCCCTGGGGGCCCACGTGATTTCCCCTGGGGGCCCACGTGATTTCCCCTGGGGGCCCACGTGATTTCCCCTGGGGGCCCACGTGATTTCCCCTGGGGGCCCACGTGATTTCCCCTGGCGGCCCACGTGATTTCCCCTGGGGGCCCACGTGATTTCCCCTGGGGCCCACGTGATTTCCCCTGGGGGCCCACGTGATTGCTCCACCTGGCCCACGTGATTGCCCCACATGGCCCACCTGATTGCCCCACCTGGCCCACGTGATTTCCCCTGGGGGCCCACGTGATTTCCCCTGGGGGCCCACGTGATTTCCCCTGGGGGCCCACGTGATTTCCCCTGGGGGCCCACGTGATTTACCCTGGGGGCCCACGTGATTTCCCCTGGGGGCCCACGTGATTTTCCCTGGGGGCCCACGTGATTTCCCCTGGAGGCCCACGTGATTTCCCCTGGGGGCCCACGTGATTTCCCCTGGGGGCCCACGTGATTGCTCCACCTGGCCCACGTGATTGCCCCACCAGGCCCACGTGATTTCCCCTGGGGGCCCACGTGATTACCCCTGGGGGCCCACGTGATTTCCCCTGGGGCACCAGGTGATTTCCCCTGGGGGCCCACGTGATTTCCCCTGGGGACCCACGTGATTTCCCCTGGGGGCCCACGTGATTTCCCCTGGGTGCCCACGTGATTTCCCCTGGGGGCCCACGTGATTTCCCCTGGGGGCCCACGTGATTTCCCCTGGGGGCCCACGTTATTTCCCCTGGGGGCCCACGTGATTTCCCCTGGGGGCCCACGTGATTGCCCCACCTGGCCCACGTGATTGCCCCACCTGGCCCACGTGATTTCCCCAGGGGGCCCACGTGATTTCCCCTGGGGGCACACGTGATTTCCCCTGGGGGCCCACGTGATTTCCCCTGGGGGCCCACGTGATTGCTCCACCTGGCCCACGTGATTGCCCCACCTGGCCCACGTGATTTCCCCTGGGGGCCCACGTGATTTCCCCTGGGGGCCCACGTGATTTCCCCTGGGGGCCCACGTTATTTCCCCTGGGGGCCCACGTGATTTCCCCTGGGGGCCCACGTATTTTCCCTGGGGGCCCACGTGATTTCCCCTGGGGGCCCACGTGATTGCTCCACCTGGCCCACGTGATTGCCCCACCTGGCCCACGTGATTTCCCCTGGGGGCCCACGTGATTTCCCCTGGGGGCCCACGTGATTTCCCCTGGGGGCCCACGTTATTTCCCCTGGGGGCCCACGTGATTTCCCCTGGGGGCCCACGTATTTTCCCTGGCGGCCCACGTGATTTCCCCTGGGGGCCCACGTGATTGCTCCACCTGGCCCACGTGATTGCCCCACCTGGCCCACGTGATTGCCCCACCTGGCCCACGTGATTTCCCCTGGGGGCCCACGTGATTTCCCCTGGGGGCCCACGTGATTTCCCCTGGGGGCCCACGTGATTTCCCCTGGGGGCCCACGTGATTTCCCCTGGGGGCCCACGTGATTTCCCCTGGGGGCCCACGTGATTTCCCCTGGGGGCCCACGTGATTTCCCCTGGGGGCCCACGTGATTTCCCACCTGGCCCACGTGATTGCCCCACCTGGCCCACGTGATTGCCCCACCTGGCCCACGTGATTTCCCCTGGGGGCCCACGTGATTTCCCCTGGGGGCCCACGTGATTTCCCCTGGGGGCCCACGTGATTGCTCCACCTGGCCCACGTGATTGCCCCACCTGGCCCACGTGATTTCCCCTGGGGGCCCACGTGATTTCCCCTGGGGGCCCACGTGATTTCCCCTGGGGGCCCACGTGATTTCCCCTGGGGGCCCACGGATTTCCCCTGGGGGCCCACGTGATTTCCCCTGGGGGCCCACGTGATTTCCCCTGGGGCCCACGTGATTTCCCCTGGGGGCCCACGTGATTTCTCCACCTGGCCCACGTGATTGCCCCACCTGGCCCACGTGATTTCCCCTGGGGGCCCACGTGATTTCCCCTGGGGGCCCACGTGATTGCTCCACCTGGCCCACGTGATTGCCCCACCTGGCCCACGTGATTTCCCCTGGGGGCCCACGTGATTTCCCCTGGGGGCCCACGTGATTGCCCCTGGGGGCCCACGTGATTTCCCATGGGTGCCCACGTGATTTCCCCTGGGGGCCCACGTGATTTCCCCTGGGGGCCCACGTGATTTCCCCTGGGGGCCCACGTGATTTCCCCTGGGGGCCCACGTGATTTCCCCTGGGGGCCCACGTGATTTCCCCTGGGGGCCCACGTGATTTCCCCTGGGGGCCCACGTGATTTCCCCTGGGGGCCCACGTGATTTCCCCTGGGGGCCCACGTGATTTCCCCTGGGGGCCCACGTGATTTCCCCTGGGGGCCCACGTGATTGCCCACCTGTGTGATTGCCCCACCTGGCCCACGTGATTTCCCCTGGGGGCCCACGTGATTTCCCCTGGGGGCCACGTGATTTCCCCTGGGGGCCCACGTGATTTCCCCTGGGGGCCCACGTGATTTCCCTGGGGGCCCACGTGATTGCTCCACCTGGCCCACGTGATTGCCCCACCTGGCCCACGTGATTGCCCCACCTTGCCCACGTGATTTCCCCCCACGTGGGGGCCCACGTGATTTCCCCTGGGGGCCCACGTGATTTCCCCTGGGGGCCCACGTGATTTCCCCTGGGGGCCCACGTGATTTCCCCTGGGGGCCCACGTGATTTCCCCTGGGGCCCACGTGATTTCCCTGGGGGCCCACGTGATTTCCCCTGGCGGCCCACGTGATTTGCCCTGGGGGCCCACGTGATTTCCCCTGGGGGCCCACGTGATTTCCCCTGGGGGCCCACGTGATTGCTCCACCTGGCCCACGTGATTGCCCCACCTGGCCCACGTGATTGCCCCACCTGGCCCACGTGATTTCCCCTGGGGGCCCACGTGATTTCCCCTGGGGGCCCACGTGATTTCCCCTGGGGGCCCACGTGATTTCCCCTGGGGGCCCACGTGATTTCCCCTGGGGGCCCACGTTATTTCCCCTGGGGGCCCACGTGATTTCCCTGGGGGCCCACGTGATTGCTCCACCTGGCCCACGTGATTGCCCCACCTGGCCCACGTGATTGCCCCACCTTGCCCACGTGATTTCCCCTGGGGGCCCACGTGATTTCCCCTGGGGGCCCACGTGATTTCCCCTGGGGGCCCACGTGATTTCTCCTGGGGGCCCACGTGATTGCCCCACCTGGCCCACGTGATTGCCCCAACTTGCCCACGTGATTTCCCCTGGGGGCCCACGTGATTTCCCCTGGGGGCCCACGTGATTTCCCCTGGGGGCCCACGTGATTTCTCCTGGGGGCCCACGTGATTGCTCCACCTGGCCCACGTGATTGCCCCACCTGGCCCACGTGATTTCCCCTGGGGGCCCACGTGATTTCCCCTGGGGGCCCACGTGATTTCCCCTGGGGGCCCACGTGATTTCACCTGGGGCCCACGTGATTGCCCCACCTGGCCCACGTGATTTCCCCTGGGGGCCCACGTGATTTCCCCTGGGGGCCCACGTGATTTCCCCTGGGGGCCCACGTGATTTCCCCTGGGGGCCCACGTGATTGCTCCACCTGGCCCACGTGATTGCCCCACCTGGCCCACGTGATTTCCCCTGGGGGCCCACGTGATTTCCCCTGGGGGCCCACGTGATTTCCCCTGGGGGCCCACGTGATTTCCCCTGGGGGCCCACGTGATTTCCCCTGGGGGCCCACGTGATTTCCCCTGGGGGCCCACGTGATTTCCCCTGGGGGCCCACGTGATTTCCCCTGGGGGCCCACGTGATTTCCCCTGGGGGCCCACGTGATTTCCCCTGGGGGCCCACGTGATTGCCCCACCTGGCCCACGTGATTGCCCCACCTGGCCCACGTGATTTCCCCAGGGGGCCCACGTGATTTCCCCTGGGGGCACACGTGATTTCCCCTGGGGGCCCACGTGATTTCCCCAGGGGGCCCACGTGATTTCCCCTGGGGGCACACGTGATTTCCCCTGGGGGCACACGTGATTTCCCCTGGGGGCCCACGTGATTTCCCCTGGGGGCCCACGTGATTGCTCCACCTGGCCCACGTGATTGCCCCACCTGGCCCACGTGATTTCCCCTGGGGGCCCACGTGATTTCCCCTGGGGGCCCACGTGATTTCCCCTGGGGGCCCACGTTATTTCCCCTGGGGGCCCACGTGATTTCCCCTGGGGGCCCACGTGATTTCCCCTGGGGGCCCACGTGATTTCCCCTGGGGGCCCACGTGATTGCTCCACCTGGCCCACGTGATTGCCCCACCTGGCCCACGTGATTTCCCCTGGGGGCCCACGTGATTTCCCCTGGGGGCCCACGTGATTTCCCATGGGTGATTCCCTGGCCCACGTGATTTCCCCTGGGGGCCCACGTGATTTCCCCTGGGGGCCCACGTGATTTCCCCTGGGGGCCCACGTGATTTCCCCTGGGGGCCCACGTGATTTCCCCCTGGCCCACGTGATTGCCCCACCTGGCCCACGTGATTGCCCCTGGGGGCCCACGTGATTTCCCCTGGGGGCCCACGTGATTTCCCCTGGGGGCCCACGTGATTTCCCCTGGGGGCCCACGTGATTGCTCCACCTGGCCCACGTGATTGCCCCACCTGGCCACGTGATTTCCCCTGGGGGCCCACGTGATTTCCCCTGGGGGCCCACGTGATTTCCCCTGGGGGCCCACGTGATTGCTCCACCTGGCCCACGTGATTGCCCCACCGGCCCACGTGATTTCCCCTGGGGGCCCACGTGATTTCCCCTGGGGGCCCACGTGATTTCCCCTGGGGGCCCACGTGATTTCCCCTGGGGCCCACGTGATTTCCCCTGGGGGCCCACGTGATTTCCCCTGGGGGCCCACGTGATTTCCCCTGGCGGCCCACGTGATTTCCCCTGGGGGCCCACGTGATTTCCCCTGGGGGCCCACGTGATTTCCCCTGGGGGCCCACGTGATTGCTCCACCTGGCCCACGTGATTGCCCCACGGCCCACTGATTGCCCCACCTGGCCCACGTGATTTCCCCTGGGGGCCCACGTGATTTCCCCTGGGGGCCCACGTGATTTCCCCTGGGGGCCCACGTGATTTCCCCTGGGGGCCCACGTGATTTACCCTGGGGGCCCACGTGATTTCCCCTGGGGGCCCACGTGATTTCCCCTGGGGGCCCACGTGATTTCCCCTGGGGGCCCACGTGATTTCCCCTGGGGGCCCACGTGATTTCCCCTGGGGGCCCACGTGATTGCTCCACCTGGCCCACGTGATTGCCCCACCAGGCCCACGTGATTTCCCCTGGGGGCCCACGTGATTACCCCTGGGGGCCCACGTGATTTCCCCTGGGGCACCAGGTGATTTCCCCTGGGGGCCCACGTGATTTCCCCTGGGGCCCCACGTGATTTCCCCTGGGGGCCCACGTGATTTCCCCTGGGTGCCCACGTGATTTCCCCTGGGGGCCCACGTGATTTCCCCTGGGGGCCCACGTGATTTCCCCTGGGGGCCCACGTTATTTCCCCTGGGGGCCCACGTGATTTCCCCTGGGGGCCCACGTGATTGCCCCACCTGGCCCACGTGATTGCCCCACCTGGCCCACGTGATTTCCCCAGGGGGCCCACGTGATTTCCCCTGGGGGCACACGTGATTTCCCCTGGGGGCCCACGTGATTTCCCCAGGGGGCCCACGTGATTTCCCCTGGGGGCACACGTGATTTCCCCTGGGGGCACACGTGATTTCCCCTGGGGGCCCACGTGATTTCCCCTGGGGGCCCACGTGATTGCTCCACCTGGCCCACGTGATTGCCCCACCTGGCCCACGTGATTTCCCCTGGGGGCCCACGTGATTTCCCCTGGGGGCCCACGTGATTTCCCCTGGGGGCCCACGTTATTTCCCCTGGGGGCCCACGTGATTTCCCCTGGGGGCCCACGTATTTTCCCTGGCGGCCCACGTGATTTCCCCTGGGGGCCCACGTGATTGCTCCACCTGGCCCACGTGATTGCCCCACCTGGCCCACGTGATTTCCCCTGGGGGCCCACGTGATTTCCCCTGGGGGCCCACGTGATTTCCCCTGGGGGCCCACGTGATTTCCCCTGGGGGCCCACGTGATTTCCCCTGGGGGCCCACGTGATTTCCCCTGGGGGCCCACGTGATTTCCCCTGGGGGCCCACGTGATTTCCCCTGGGGGCCCACGTGATTTCCCCTGGGGGCCCACGTGATTTCCCCACCTGGCCCACGTGATTGCCCCACCTGGCCCACGTGATTGCCCCACCTGGCCCACGTGATTTCCCCTGGGGGCCCACGTGATTTCCCCTGGGGGCCCACGTGATTTCCCCTGGGGGCCCACGTGATTGCTCCACCTGGCCCACGTGATTGCCCCACCTGGCCCACGTGATTTCCCCTGGGGGCCCACGTGATTTCCCCTGGGGGCCCACGTGATTTCCCCTGGGGGCCCACGTGATTTCCCCTGGGGGCCCACGTGATTTCCCCTGGGGGCCCACGTGATTTCCCCTGGGGGCCCACGTGATTTCCCCTGGGGGCCCACGTGATTTCCCCTGGGGGCCCACGTGATTTCCCACCTGGCCCACGTGATTGCCCCACCTGGCCCACGTGATTTCCCCTGGGGGCCCACGTGATTTCCCCTGGGGGCCCACGTGATTGCTCCACCTGGCCCACGTGATTGCCCCACCTGGCCCACGTGATTTCCCCTGGGGGCCCACGTGATTTCCCCTGGGGGCCCACGTGATTTCCCCTGGGGGCCCACGTGATTTCCCATGGGTGCCCACTTGATTTCCCCTGGGGGCCCACGTGATTTCCCCTGGGTGCCCACGTGATTTCCCCTGGGGGCCCACGTGATTTCCCCTGGGGGCCCACGTGATTTCCCCTGGGGGCCCACGTGATTTCCCCTGGGGGCCCACGTGATTTCCCCTGGGGGCCCACGTGATTTCCCCTGGGGCCCACGTGATTTCCCTGGGGGCCCACGTGATTTCCCCTGGGGGCCCACGTGATTTCCCCTGGGGGCCCACGTGATTTCCCCTGGGGGCCCACGTGATTGCCCCACCTGGCCCACGTGATTTCCCCTGGGGGCCCACGTGATTTCCCCTGGGGGCCCACGTGATTTCCCCTGGGGGCCCACGTGATTTCCCCTGGGGGCCCACGTGATTTCCCTGGGGGCCCACGTGATTGCTCCACCTGGGGGCCCACGTGATTGCCCCACCTGGCCCACGTGATTGCCCCACCTGGCCCACGTGATTTCCCCTGGGGGCCCACGTGATTTCCCCTGGGGGCCCACGTGATTTCCCCTGGGGGCCCACGTGATTTCCCCTGGGGGCCCACGTGATTTCCCCTGGGGGCCCACGTGATTTCCCCTGGGGGCCCACGTGATTTCCCCTGGGGGCCCACGTGATTTCCCCTGGGGGCCCACGTGATTTCCCCTGGGGGCCCACGTGATTTCCCCTGGGGGCCCACGTGATTTCCCCTGGGGGCCCACGTGATTGCTCCACCTGGCCCACGTGATTGCCCCACCTGGCCCACGTGATTGCCCCACCTGCCCACGTGATTTCCCCTGGGGGCCCACGTGATTTCCCCTGGGGGCCCACGTGATTTCCCCTGGGGGCCCACGTGATTTCCCCTGGGGGCCCACGTGATTTCCCCTGGGGGCCCACGTGATTTCCCCTGGGGGCCCACGTGATTTCCCTGGGGGCCCACGTGATTGCTCCACCTGGCCCACGTGATTGCCCCACCTGGCCCACGTGATTGCCCCACCTTGCCCACGTGATTTCCCCTGGGGGCCCACGTGATTTCCCCTGGGGGCCCACGTGATTTCCCCTGGGGGCCCACGTGATTTCCCCTGGGGGCCCACGTGATTGCCCCACCTGGCCCACGTGATTGCCCCAACTTGCCCACGTGATTTCCCCTGGGGGCCCACGTGATTTCCCCTGGGGGCCCACGTGATTTCCCCTGGGGGCCCACGTGATTTCTCCTGGGGGCCCACGTGATTGCTCCACCTGGCCCACGTGATTGCCCCACCTGGCCCACGTGATTTCCCCTGGGGGCCCACGTGATTTCCCCTGGGGCCCACGTGATTTCCCCTGGGGGCCCACGTGATTTCACCTGGGGCCCACGTGATTGCCCCACCTGGCCCACGTGATTTCCCCTGGGGGCCCACGTGATTTCCCCTGGGGGCCCACGTGATTTCCCCTGGGGGCCCACGTGATTTCCCCTGGGGGCCCACGTGATTGCTCCACCTGGCCCACGTGATTGCCCCACCTGGCCCACGTGATTTCCCCTGGGGGCCCACGTGATTTCCCCTGGGGGCCCACGTGATTTCCCCTGGGGGCCCACGTGATTTCCCCTGGGGGCCCACGTGATTTCCCCTGGGGGCCCACGTGATTTCCCCTGGGGGCCCACGTTATTTTCCCTGGGGGCCCACGTGATTTCCCCTCGGGGCCCACGTGATTTCCCCTGGGGCCCACGTGATTGCTCCACCTGGCCCACGTGATTGCCCCACCTGGCCCATGTGATTTCCCCTGGGGGCCCACGTGATTTCCACTGGGGGCCAACGTGATTTCCCCTGCGGGCCCACGTGATTTCCCCTGGGGGCCCACGTGATTGCTGCACCTGGCCCACGTGATTGCCCCACCTGGCCCACGTGATTGCCCCACCTTGCCCACGTGATTTCCCCTGGGGGCCCACGTGATTTCCCCTGGGGGCCCACGTGATTTCCCCTGGGTGCCCACGTGATTTCCCCTGGGGGCCCACGTGATTTCCCCTGGGGGCCCACGTTATTTCCCCTAGGGGCCCACGTGATTTCCCTGGGGGCCCACGTGATTGCTCCACCTGGCCCACGTGATTGCCCCACCTGGCCCACGTGATTGCCCCACCTTGCCCACGTGATTTCCCCTGGGGGCCCACGTGATTTCCCCTGGGGGCACACGTGATTTCCCCTGGGGGCCCACGTGATTTCCCCTGGGGGCCAACGTGATTTGCCCTGGGGGCCCTCGTGGTTTCCCCTGGGGGCCAACGTGATTACCCCACCTGGCCCACGTGATTGCCCCACCTGGCCCACGTGATTTCCCCTGGGGGCCCACGTGATTTCCCCTGGGGGCCCACGTGATTTCTCCTGGGGGCCCACGTGATTGCTCCACCTGGCCCACGTGATTGCCCCACCTGGCCCACGTGATTTCCCCTGGGGGCCCACGTGATTTCCCCTGGGGGCCCACGTGATTTCCCCTGGGGGCCCACGTGATTTCACCTGGGGGCCCACGTGATTGCCCCACCTGGCCCACGTGATTTCCCCTGGGGGCCCACGTGATTTCCCCTGGGGGCCCACGTGATTTCCCCTGGGGGCCCACTTGATTTCCCCTGGGGGCCCACGTGATTGCTCCACCTGGCCCACTTGATTGCCCCACCTGGCCCACGTGATTTCCCCTGGGGGCCCACGTGATTTCCCCTGGGGGCCCACGTGATTTCCCCTGGGGGCCCACGTGATTTCCCCTGGGGGCCCACGTGATTTCCCCTGGGGGCCCACGTGATTTCCCCTGGGGGCCCACGTGATTTCCCCTGGGGGCCCACGTGATTTCCCCTGGGGGCCCACGTGATTTCCCCTGGGGGCCCACGTGATTTCCCCTGGGGGCCCACGTGATTTCCCCTGGGAGCCCACGTGATTTCCCCTGGGGGCCCACGTGATTGCTCCGCCTGGCCCACGTGATTGCCCCACCTGGCCCACGTGATTGCCCCACCTGGCCCACGTGATTTCCCCTGGGGGCCCACGTGATTTCCCCTGGGGGACCACGTGATTTCCCGTGGGGGCCCACGTGATTTCCCCTGGGGGCCCCCGTGATTTCACCTGGGGGCTCACGTGATTGCCCCACCTGGCCCACGTGATTTCCCCTGGGGGCACACGTGATTTCCCCTGGGGGCCCACGTGATTTCCCCTGGGGGCCCACGTGATTGCTCCACCTGGCCCACGTGATTGCCCCACCTGGCCCACGTGATTTCCCCTGGGGGCCCACGTGATTTCCCCTGGGGGCCCACGTGATTTCCCCTGGGGGCCCACGTGATTTCCCCTGGGGGCCCACGTGATTTCCCCTGGGGGCCCACGTGATTTCCCCTGGCGGCCCACGTGATTTGTAATGGGGGCCCACGTGATTGCTCCACCTGGCCCACGTGATTGCCCCACCTGGCCCACGTGATTGCCCCACCTGGCCCACGTGATTTCCCCTTGGGGCCCACGTGATTTCCCATGGGGGCCCACGTGATTTCCCCTGGGGGCCCACGTGATTTCCCCTGGGGGCCCACGTGATTTCACCTGGGGGCCCACGTGATTTGCCCTGGGGGCCCTCGTTATTTCCCCTGGGGGCCCACGTGATTGCCCCACCTGGCCCACGTGATTGCCCCACCTGGCCCACGTGATTTCCCCTGGGGGCCCACGTGATTTCCCCTGGGGGCCCACGTGATTTCCCCTGGGGGCCCACGTGATTGCTCCAACTGGCCCACGTGATTGCCCCACCTGGCACACGTGTTTTCCCCTGGGGGCCCACGTGATTTCCCCTGGGGGCCCACGTGATTTCCCCTGGGGGCCCACGTGATTTCCCCTGGGGGCCCACGAGATTTCCCCTGGGGGCCCACGTGATTTCCCCTGGGGGCCCACGTGATTTCCCCTGGGGGCCCACGTGATTTCCCCTGGGTGCCCACGTGATTTCCCCTGGGGGCCCACGTGATTTCCCCTGGGGGCCCACGTGATTTCCCCTGGGTGCCCACGTGATTTCCCCTGGGGGCCCACGTGATTTCCCCTGGGTGCCCACGTGATTTCCCCTGGGGGCCCACGTGATTTCCCCTGGCGGCCCACGTGATTTCCCCTGGGGGCCCACGTGATTTCCCCTGGGGGCCCACGTGATTTCTCCTGGGGGCCCACGTGATTTCTCCACCTGGCCCACGTGATTGCCCCACATGGCCCACGTGATTGCCCCACCTGGCCCACGTGATTTCCCCTGGGGACCCACGTGATTTCCCCTGGGGGCCCACGTGATTTCCCCTGGGGCCCACGTGATTACCCCTGGGGGCCCACGTGATTTACCCTGGGGGCCCACGTGATTTCCCCTGGGGGCCCACGTGATTTCCCCTGGGGGCCCACGTGATTTCCCTGGGGGCCCACGTGATTTCCACCTGGCCCACGTGATTGCCCCACCTGGCCCACGTGATTGCCCCACCTGGCCCACGTGATTTCCCCTGGGGGCCCACGTGATTTCCCCTGGGGGCCCACGTGATTTCCCCTGGGGGCCCACGTGATTGCCCCACCTGGCCCACGTGATTGCCCCACCTGGCCCACGTGATTTCCCCTGGGGGCCCACGTGATTTCCCCTGGGTGCCCACGTGATTTCCCCTGGGGGCCCACGTGATTTCCCCTGGGGGCCCACGTGATTTCCCCTGGGGTCCCACGTGATTTCCCCTGGGTGCCCACGTGATTTCCCCTGGGGGCCCACGTGATTTCCCCTGGGTGCCCACGTGATTTCCCCTGGGGGCCCACGTGATTTCCCCTGGCGGCCCACGTGATTTGCCCTGGGGGCCCACGTGATTTCCCCTGGGGGCCCACGTGATTTCCCCTGGGGGCCCACGTGATTGCTCCACCTGGCCCACTTGATTGCCCCACATGGCCCACCTGATTGCCCCACCTGGCCCACGTGATTTCCCCTGGGGGCCCACGTGATTTCCCCTGGGGGCCCACGTGATTTCCCCTGGGGGCCCACGTGATTTCCCCTGGGGGCCCACGTGATTTACCCTGGGGGCCCACGTGATTTCCCCTGGGGGCCCACGTGATTTTCCCTGGGGGCCCACGTGATTTCCCCTGGAGGCCCACGTGATTTCCCCTGGGGGCCCATGTGATTTCCCCTGGGGGCCCACGTGATTGCTCCACCTGGCCCACGTGATTGCCCCACCAGGCCCACGTGATTTCCCCTGGGGGCCCACGTGATTACCCCTGGGGGCCCACGTGATTTCCCCTGGGGCACCAGGTGATTTCCCATGGGGGCCCACGTGATTTCCCCTGGGGACCCACGTGATTTCCCCTGGGGGCCCACGTGATTTCCCCTGGGTGCCCACGTGATTTCCCCTGGGGGCCCACGTGATTTCCCCTGGGGGCCCACGTGATTTCCCCTGGGGGCCCACGTTATTTCCCCTGGGGGCCCACGTGATTTCCCCTGGGGGCCCACGTGATTGCCCCACCTGGCCCACGTGATTGCCCCACCTGGCCCACGTGATTTCCCCTGGGGGCCCACGTGATTTCCCCTGGGGGCCCACGTGATTGCTCCACCTGGCCCACGTGATTGCCCCACCTGGCCCACGTGATTTCCCGTGGGGGCCCCCGTGATTTCACCTGGGGGCTCACGTGATTGCCCCACCTGGCCCACGTGATTTCCCCAGGGGGCCCACGTGATTTCCCCTGGGGGCACAAGTGATTTCCCCTGGGGGCCCACGTGATTTCCCCTGGGGGCCCACGTGATTGCTCCACCTGGCCCACGTGATTGCCCCACCAGGCCCACGTGATTTCCCCTGGGTGCCCACGTGATTTCCCCTGGGGGCCCACGTGATTTCCCCTGGGGGCCCACGTGATTTCCCATGGGGTCCCACGTGATTTTCCCTGGGGGCCCACGTGATTTCCCCTGGAGGCCCACGTGATTTCCCCTGGGGGCCCACGTGATTTCCCCTGGGGGCCCACGTGATTTCCCCTGGGGGCCCCCGTGATTTCCCCTGGGGGCCCACGTGATTTCCCCTGGAGGCCCACGTGATTTCCCCTGGGGGCCCCCGTGATTTCACCTGGGGGCTCACGTGATTGCCCCACCTGGCACACGTGATTTCCCCAGGGGGCCCACGTGATTTCCCCTGGGGGCACACGTGATTTCCCCTGGGGGCCCACGTGATTTCCCCAGGGGGCCCACGTGATTTCCCCTGGGGGCCCACGTGATTTCCCCTGGGGGCACACGTGATTTCCCCTGGGGGCCCACGTGATTTCCCCTGGGGGCCCACGTGATTGCTCCACCTGGCCCACGTGATTGCCCCACCTGGCCCACGTGATTTCCCCTGGGGGCCCACGTGATTTCCCCTGGGGGCCCACGTGATTTCCCCTGGGGGCCCACGGTATTTCCCCTGGGGGCCCACGTGATTTCCCCTGGGGGCCCACGTATTTCCCCTGGCGGCCCACGTAATTTGCCCTGGGGGCCCACGTGATTGCTCCACCTGGCCCACGTGATTGCCCCACCTGGCCAACGTGATTGCCCCACCTGGCCCACGTGATTTCCCCTTGGGGGCCCACGTGATTTCCCATGGGGGCCCACGTGATTTCCCCTGGGGGCCCACGTGATTTCCCCTGGGGTCCCACATGATTTCCCCTGGGGGCCCACGTGATTTGCCGTGGGGGCCCTCGTGATTTCCCCTGGGGGCCCACGTGATTTCACCTGGGGGCCCACGTGATTTCTCCACCTGGCCCACGTGATTGCCCCACCTGGCCCACGTGATTGCCCCACCTGGCCCACGTGATTACCCCTGGGGGCCCACGTGATTTCCCCTGGGGGCCCACGTGATTTCCCCTGGGGGCCCACGTGATTGCTCCACCTGGCCCACGTGATTGCCCCACCTGGCTCACGTGATTTCCCCTGGGGGCCCTCGTGATTTCCCCTGGGGGCCCACGTGATTTCCCCTGGGGGCCCACGTGATTTCCCCTGGGGGCCCACGAGATTTCCCCTGGGGGCCCACGTGATTTCCCCTGGGGGCCCACGTGATTTCCCCTGGTGGCCCACGTGATTTCCCCTGGGGGCCCACGTGATTTCTCCACCTGGCCCACGTGATTGCCCCACCTGGCCCACGTGATTTCCCCTGGGGGCCCACGTGATTTCCCCTGGGGGCCCACGTGATTGCTCCACCTGGCCCACGTGATTGCCCCACCTGGCCCACGTGATTTCCCCTGGGGGCCCACGTGATTTCCCCTGGGGGCCCACGTGATTTCCCCTGGGGGCCCACGTGATTTCCCCTGGGGGCCCACGTGATTTCCCCTGGGGGCCCACGTGATTTCCCCTGGGTGCCCACGTGATTTCCCCTGGGGGCCCACGTGATTTCCCCTGGGGGCCCACGTGATTTCCCCTGGGGGCCCACGTGATTTCCCCTGGGGGCCCACGTGATTTCCCCTGGCGGCCCACGTGATTTGCCCTGAGGGCCCACGTGATTTCCCCTCGGGGCCCACGTGGTTTCCCCTGGGGGCCCACGTGATTGCTCCACCTGGCCCACGTGATTGCCCCACCTGGCCCACGTGATTTCCCCTGGGGGCCCACGTGATTTCCCCTGGGGGCCAACGTGATTTCCCCTGGGGGCCCACGTGATTTCCCCTGGGGGCCCACGTGATTTCCCTGGGGGCCCACGTGATTGCTCCACCTGGCCCACGTGATTGCCCCACCTGGCCCACGTGATTGCCCCACCTTGCCCACGTGATTTCCCCTGGGGGCCCACGTGATTTCCCCTGGGGGCCCACGTGATTTCCCCTGGGGGCCCACGTGATTTCCCCTGGGGGCCAACGTGATTTGCCCTGGGGGCCCACGTTATTTCCCCTGGGGGCCCACGTGATTTCCCCTGGGGGCCCACGTGATTTCCCCTGGCGGCCCACGTGATTTGCCCTGGGGGCCCACGTGATTTCCCCTCGGGGCCCACGTGATTTCCCCTGGGGGCCCACGTGATTGCTCCACCTGGCCCACGTGATTGCCCCACCTGGCCCACGTGATTGCCCCACCTTGCCCACCTGATTTCCCCTGGGGGCCCACGTGATTTCCCCTGGGGGCCCACGTGATTTCCCCTGGGTGCCCACGTGATTTCCCCTGGGGGCCCACGTGATTTCCCCTGGGGGCCCACGTTATTTCCCCTGGGGGCCCACGTGATTTCCCTGGGGGCCCACGTGATTGCTCCACCTGGCCCACGTGATTGCCCCACCTGGCCCACGTGATTGCCCCACCTTGCCCACGTGATTTCCCCTGGGGGCCCACGTGATTTCCCCTGGGGGCCCACGTGATTTCCCCTGGGGGCCCACGTGATTTCTCCTGGGGGCCCACGTGATTGCCCCACCTGGCCCACGTGATTGCCCCACCTTGCCCACGTGATTTCCCCTGGGGGCCCACGTGATTTCCCCTGGGGGCCCACGTGATTTCCCCTGGGGGCCCACGTGATTTCCCCTGGGGGCCCACGTGATTGCTCCACCTGGCCCAGGTGATTGCTCCACCTGGCCCACGTGATTGCCCCACCTGGCCCACGTGATTGCCCCACCTGGCCCACGTGATTTCCCCTGGGGGCCCACGAGATTTCCCCTGGGGGCCCACGTGATTTCCCCTGGTGGCCCACGTGATTTCCCCTGGGGGCCCACGTGATTGCTCCACCTGGCCCACGTGATTGCCCCACCTGGCCCACGTGATTTCCCCTGGGGGCCCACGTGATTTCCCCTGGGGGCCCACGTGATTTCCCCTGGGGGCCCACGTGATTTCCCATGGGTGCCCACGTGATTTCCCCTGGGGGCCCACGTGATTTCCCCTGGGTGCCCACGTGATTTCCCCTGGGGGCCCACGTGATTTCCCCTGGGGGCCGACGTTATTTCCCCTGGGGGCCCACGTGTTTTCCCCTGGGGGCCCACGTGATTTCCCCTGGCGGCCCACGTGATTTGCCCTGGGGGCCCACGTGATTTCCCCTCGGGGCCCACGTGGTTTCCCCTGGGGGCCCACGTGATTGCTCCACCTGGCCCACGTGATTGCCCCACCTGGCCCATGTGATTGCCCCACCTGGCCCACGTGATTTCCCCTGGGGGCCCACGTGATTTCCCCTGGGGGCACACGTGATTTCCCCTGGGGGCCCACGTGATTTCCCCTGGGGGCCAACGTGATTTGCCCTGGGGGCCCTCGTGGTTTCCCCTGGGGGCCCACGTGATTGCCCCACCTGGCCCACGTGATTGCCCCACCTGGCCCACGTGATTGCCCCACCTGGCCCACGTGATTTCCCCTGGGGGCCCACGTGATTTCTCCTGGGGGCCCACGTGATTGCTCCACCTGGCCCACGTGATTGCCCCACCTGGCCCACGTGATTTCCCCTGGGGGCCCACGTGATTTCCCCTGGGGGCCCACGTGATTTCCCCTGGGGGCCCACGTGATTTCACCTGGGGGCCCACGTGATTGCCCCACCTGGCCCACGTGATTTCCCCTGGGGGCCCACGTGATTTCCCCTGGGGGCCCACGTGATTTCCCCTGGGGGCTCACGTGATTTCCCCTGGGGGCCCACGTGATTGCTCCACCTGGCCCACGTGATTGCCCCACCTGGCCCACGTGATTTCCCCTGGGGGCCCACGTGATTTCCCCTGGGGGCACACGTGATTTCCCCTGGGGGCCCACGTGATTTCCCCTGAGGGCCCACGTGATTGCTCCACCTGGCCCACGTGATTGCCCCACCTGGCCCACGTGATTTCCCCTGGGGGCCCACGTGATTTCCCCTGGGGGCCCACGTGATTTCCCCTGGGGGCCCACGTGATTTCCCCTGGGGGCCCACGTGATTTCCCCTGGGGGCCCACGTGATTTCCCCTGGCGGCCCACGTGATTTGCCATGGGGGCCCACGTGATTGCTCCACCTGGCCCACGTGATTGCCCCACCTGGCCCACGTGATTGCCCCACCTGGCCCACGTGATTTCCCCTTGGGGCCCACGTGATTTCCCATGGGGGCCCACGTGATTTCCCCTGGGGGCCCACGTGATTTCCCCTGGGGGCCCACGTGATTTCCCCTGGGGGCACACGTGATTTCCCCTGGGGGCCCTCGTGATTTCCCCTGGGGGCCCACGTGATTGCCCCACCTGGCCCACGTGATTGCCCCACCTGGCCCACGTTATTTCCCCTGGGGGCCCACGTGATTTCCCCTGGGGGCCCACGTGATTTCCCCTGGGGGCCCACGTGATTGCTCCAACTGGCCCACGTGATTGCCCCACCTGGCCCACGTGTTTTCCCCTGGGGGCCCACGTGATTTCCCCTGGGGGCCCACGTGATTTCCCCTGGGGGCCCACGTGATTTCCCCTGGGGGCCCACGAGATTTCCCCTGGGGGCCCACGTGATTTCCCCTGGGGGCCCACGTGATTTCCCCTGGGGGCCCACGTGATTTCCCCTGGGTGCCCACGTGATTTCCCCTGGGGGCCCACGTGATTTCCCCTGGGGGCCCACGTGATTTCCCCTGGGTGCCCACGTGATTTCCCCTGGGGGCCCACGTGATTTCCCCTGGGTGCCCACGTGATTTCCCCTGGGGGCCCACGTGATTTCCCCTGGCGGCCCACGTGATTTCCCCTGGGGGCCCACGTGATTTCCCCTGGGGGCCCACGTGATTTCTCCTTGGGGCCCACGTGATTTCTCCACCTGGCCCACGTGATTGCCCCACATGGCCCACGTGATTGCCCCACCTGGCCCACGTGATTTCCCCTGGGGACCCACGTGATTTCCCCTGGGGGCCCACGTGATTTCCCCTGGGGCCCACGTGATTACCCCTGGGGGCCCACGTGATTTACCCTGGGGGCCCACGTGATTTCCCCTGGGGGCCCACGTGATTTCCCCTGGGGGCCCACGTGATTTCCCTGGGGGCCCACGTGATTCCTCCACCTGGCCCACGTGATTGCCCCACCTGGCCCACGTGATTGCCCCACCTTGCCCACGTGATTTCCCCTGGGGGCCCACGTGATTTCCCCTGGGGGCCCACGTGATTTCCCCTGGGGGCCCACGTGATTGCCCCACCTGGCCCACGTGATTGCCCCACCTGGCCCACGTGATTTCCCCTGGGGGCCCACGTGATTTCCCCTGGGTGCCCACGTGATTTCCCCTGGGGGCCCACGTGATTTCCCCTGGGGGCCCACGTGATTTCCCCTGGGGTCCCACGTGATTTCCCCTGGGTGCCCACGTGATTTCCCCTGGGGGCCCACGTGATTTCCCCTGGGTGCCCACGTGATTTCCCCTGGGGGCCCACGTGATTTCCCCTGGCGGCCCACGTGATTTGCCCTGGGGGCCCACGTGATTTCCCCTGGGGGCCCACGTGATTTCCCCTGGGGGCCCACGTGATTGCTCCACCTGGCCCACGTGATTGCCCCACATGGCCCACCTGATTGCCCCACCTGGCCCACGTGATTTCCCCTTGGGGCCCACGTGATTTCCCCTGGGGGCCCACGTGATTTCCCCTGGGGGCCCACGTGATTTCCCCTGGGGGCCCACGTGATTTACCCTGGGGGCCCACGTGATTTCCCCTGGGGGCCCACGTGATTTTCCCTGGGGGCCCACGTGATTTCCCCTGGAGGCCCACGTGATTTCCCCTGGGGGCCCATGTGATTTCCCCTGGGGGCCCACGTGATTGCTCCACCTGGCCCACGTGATTGCCCCACCAGGCCCACGTGATTTCCCCTGGGGGCCCACGTGATTACCCCTGGGGGCCCACGTGATTTCCCCTGGGGCACCAGGTGATTTCCCATGGGGGCCCACGTGATTTCCCCTGGGGACCCACGTGATTTCCCCTGGGGGCCCACGTGATTTCCCCTGGGTGCCCACGTGATTTCCCCTGGGGGCCCACGTGATTTCCCCTGGGGGCCCACGTGATTTCCCCTGGGGGCCCACGTTATTTCCCCTGGGGGCCCACGTGATTTCCCCTGGGGGCCCACGTGATTGCCCCACCTGGCCCACGTGATTGCCCCACCTGGCCCACGTGATTTCCCCTGGGGGCCCACGTGATTTCCCCTGGGGGCCCACGAGATTGCTCCACCTGGCCCACGTGATTGCCCCACCTGGCCCACGTGATTTCCCGTGGGGGCCCCCGTGATTTCACCTGGGGGCTCACGTGATTGCCCCACCTGGCCCACGTGATTTCCCCAGGGGGCCCACGTGATTTCCCCTGGGGGCACACGTGATTTCCCCTGGGGGCCCACGTGATTTCCCCTGGGGGCCCTCGTGATTTCCCCTGGGGGTCCACGTGATTGCCCCACCTGGCCCACGTGATTGCCCCACCTGGCCCACGTGATTTCCCCTGGGGGCCCCCGTGATTTCCCCTGGTGGCCCACGTGATTTCCCCTGGGGGCCCACGTGATTGTTCCACCTGGCCCACGTGATTGCCCCACCTGGCCCACGTGATTTCCCCTGGGGGCCCACGTGATTTCCCCTGGGGGCCCACGTGATTGCCCCACCTGGCCCACGTGATTGCCCCACCTGGCCCACGTGATTTCCCCTGGGGGCCCTCGTGATTTCCCCTGGGGGTCCACGTGATTGCCCCACCTGGCCCACGTGATTGCCCCACCTGGCCCACGTGATTTCCCCTGGGGGCCCCCGTGATTTCCCCTGGGGGCCCACGTGATTTCCCCTGGGGGCCCACGTGATTGCTCCACCTGGCCCACGTGATTGCCCCACCTGGCCCACGTGATTTCCCCTGGGGGCCCACGTGATTTCCCCTGGGGGCCCACGTGATTTCCCTTGGGGGCCCACGTGATTTCCCCTGGGGGCCCACGTGATTTCCCCTGGGGACCCACGTGATTTCCCCTGGGGGCCCACGTGATTTCCCCTGGGGGCCCACGTGATTTCCCCTGGGGGCCCACGTGATTTCCCCTGGGGGCCCACGTGATTTCACCTGGGGGCCCACGTGATTTCCCCTGGGGGCCCACGTGATTGCTCCACCTGGCCCACGTGATTGCCCCACCTGGCCCACGTGATTTCCCCTGGGGGCCCACGTGATTTCCCCTGGGGCCCCACGTGATTTCCCCTGGGGGCCCACGTGATTTCCCCTGGGGGCCCACGTGATTTCCCCTGGGGGCCCACGTGATTTCCCCTGGGGGCACACGTGATTTCCCCTGGGGGCACACGTGATTTCCCCTGGGGACCCACGTGATTGCCCCACCTGGCCCACGTGATATCCCCTGGAGGCCCACGTGATTTCCCCTGGGGAACCACGTGATTTCCCGTGGGGGCACACGTGATTTCCCCTGGGGGCCCACGTTATTGCCCCTCCTGGCCCACGTGATTGCACCACCTGGCCCACATGATTTTCCCTGGGGGCCCACGTGATTGCTCCACCTGGCCCACGTGATTGCCCCACCTGGCACACGTGATTGCCCCACCTGGCACACGTAATTTCCTCTTGCGTCCCACGTGATTTCCACTGGGGGCCCACGTGATTTCCCCTGGGGGCCCACGTGATTTCCCCTGGGGGCCCACGTGATTTGCCCTGGTGGCCCAGGTGATTTCCCCTGGGGGCCGACGTGATTGCTCCACCTGGCCCACGTGATTGCCCCACCTGGCCCACGTGATTGCCCCACCTGGCCCACGTGATTTCCCATGGGGGCCCACGTGATTTCCCCTGGGGGCCCACGTGATTTCCCCTGGGGGCCCACGTGATTGCCCCCCTGGCCCACGTGATTGCCCCACCTGGCCCACGTGATTGCCCCACCTGGCCCACGTGATTTCCCCTGGGGGACCACGTGATTTCCCCTGGGGGCCCACGTGATTTCCCCTGGGGGCCCACGTGATTTACCCTGGGGGCCCACGTGATTTCCCCTGGGGGCCCACGTGATTTCCCCTGGGGGCCCACGTGATTTCCCCTGGGGGCCCACGTGATTTCCCTTGGGGGCCCACGTGATTTGCCCTTGGGGCCCTCGTGATTTCCCCTGGGGGCCCACGTGATTGCCCCACCTGGCCCACGTGATTGCCCCACCTGGCCTACGTGATTTCCCCTGGGGGCCCACGTGATTTCCCCTGGGGGCCCACGTGATTTCCCCTGGGGGCCCACGTGATTGCTCCACCTGGCCCACGTGATTGCCCCACCTGGCCCACGTGATTTCCCCTGGGGGCCCACGTGATTTCCCCTGGGGGCCCACGTGATTTCCCCTGGGGGCCCACGCGATTTCCCCTGGGGGCCCACGCGATTTCCCCTGGGGGCCCATGTGATTTCCCCTGGGGGCCCACGTTATTTCCCCTGGGTGCCCACGTGATTTCCCCTGGGGGCCCACGTGATTTCCCCTGGCGGCTCACGTGATTTGCCCTGGGGGCCCTCGTGATTTCCACTGGGGGCCCACGTGATTTCCCCTGGGGGCCCACGTGATTGCTCCACCTGGCCCACGTGATTGCCCCACCTGGCCCACGTGATTGCCCCACCTGGCCCACGTGATTTCCCCTGGGGGCCCACGTGATTTCCCCTGGGGGCCCACGTGATTTCCCCTGGGGGCCCACGTGATTGCTCCACCTGGCTCACGTGATTGCCCCACCTGGCCCACGTGATTTGCCCTGGGGGCCCACGTGATTTCCCCTGGGGCCCACGTGATTTCCCCTGGGGGCCCACGTGATTTCCCCTGGGGGCCCACGTGATTTCCCCTGGGGGCCCACGTGATTTCCCCTGGGGGCCCACGTGATTTCCCCTGGCGGCCCACGTGATTTTCCCTGGGGGCCCAAGTGATTTCCCCTGGGGGCCCACGTGATTGCTCCACCTTGCCCACGTGATTGCCCCACCTGGCCCACGTGATTTCCCCTGGGGGCCCACGTGATTTCCCCTGGGGGCCCACGTGATTTCCCCTGGGGGCCCACGTGATTTCCCCTGGGGGCCCACGTGATTTCCCCTGGCGGAACACGTGATTTCCCCTGGGGGCCCACGTGATTTCCCTTGGGGGCCCACGTGATTTGCCCTGGGGGCCCACGTGATTTCCCCTGGGGGCCCACGTGATTTCCCCTGGGGGCCCACGTGATTTCCCCTGGGGGCCCACGTGATTTCCCCTGGCGGCCCACGTGATTTGCCCTGGGGGCCCGCGTGATTTCTCCTGGGGGCCCACGTGATTTCCCCTGGGGGCCCACGTGATTGCTCCACCTGGCCCACGTGATTGCCCCACCTGGTCCACGTGATTGCCCCACCTGGCCCACGTGATATCACCTGGGGGCCCACGTGATTTCCCCTGGGGGCCCACGTGATTTCCCCTGGGGGCCCACGTGATTTCCCCTGGGGGCCCACGTGATTTCCCCTGGGGGCCCACGTGATTTCCCCTGGGGACCCACGTGATTGCCCCACCTGGCCCACGTGATATCCCCTGGAGGCCCACGTGATTTCCCCTGGGGAACCACGTGATTTCCCGTGGGGGCACACGTGATTTCCCCTGGGGGCCCACGTTATTGCCCCTCCTGGCCCACGTGATTGCACCACCTGGCCCACGGGATTTTCCCTGGGGGCCCACGTGATAGCTCCACCTGGCCCACGTGATTGCCCCACCTGGCACACGTGATTGCCCCACCTGGCACACGTAATTTCCTCTTGCGTCCCACGTGATTTCCACTGGGGGCCCACGTGATTTCCCCTGGGGGCCCACGTGATTTCCCCTGGGGGCCCACGTGATTTGCCCTGGTGGCCCAGGTGATTTCCCCTGGGGGCCGACGTGATTGCTCCACCTGGCCCACGTGATTGCCCCACCTGGCCCACGTGATTGCCCCACCTGGCCCACGTGATTTCCCCTGGGGGCCCACGTGATTTCCCCTGGGGGCCCACGTGATTGCCCCTCCTGGCCCACGTGATTGCCCCACCTGGCCCACGTGATTGCCCCACCTGGCCCACGTGATTTCCCCTGGGGGCCCACGGGATTTCCCCTGGGGGCCCACGTGATTTCCCCTGGGGGCCCACGTGATTTACCCTGGGGGCCCACGTGATTTCCCCTGGGGGCCCACGTGATTTCCCCTGGGGGCCCACGTGATTTCCCCTGGGGGCCCACGTGATTTCCCTTGGGGGCCCACGTGATTTGCCCTTGGGGCCCTCGTGATTTCCCCTGGGGGCCCACGTGATTGCCCCACCTGGCCCACGTGATTGCCCCACCTGGCCCACGTGATTTCCCCTGGGGGCCCACGTGATTTCCCCTGGGGGCCCACGTGATTTCCCCTGGGGGCCCACGTGATTGCTCCACCTGGCCCACGTGATTGCCCCACCTGGCCCACGTGATTTCCCCTGGGGGCCCACGTGATTTCCCCTGGGGGCCCACGTGTTTCCCCTGGGGGCCCACGTGATTTCCCCTGGGGGCCCACGTGATTTCCCCTGGGGGCCCACGTGATTTGCCCTGGGGGCCCACGTGATTTCCCCTGGGGGCCCACGTGATTTCCCCTGGGGGCCCACGTGATTTCCCCTGGGGGCCCACGTGATTTCCCCTGGGGCCCACGTGATTTCCCCTGGGGGCCCACGTGATTTCCCCTGGCGGCCCACGTGATTTGCCCTGGGGGCCCACGTGATTTCCCCTGGGGGCCCACGTGATTTCCCCTGGGGGCCCACGTGATTGCTCCACCTGGCCCACGTGATTGCCCCACCTGGCCCACGTGATTGCCCCACCTGGCCCACGTGATTTCCCCTGGGGGCCCACGTGATTTCCCCTGGGGGCCCACGTGATTTCCCCTGGGGGCCCACGTGATTGCTCCACCTGGCCCACGTGATTGCCCCACCTGGCCCACGTGATTTCCCCTGGGGGCCCACGTGATTTCCCCTGGGGCCCACGTGATTTCCCCTGGGGGCCCACGTGATTTCCCCTGGGGGCCCACGTGATTTCCCCTGGGGGCCCACGTGATTTCCCCTGGGGGCCCACGTGATTTCCCCTGGGGGCCCACGTGATTGCTCCACCTGGCCCACGTGATTGCCCCACCTGGCCCACGTGATTTCCCCTGGGGGCCCACGTGATTTCCCCTGGGGGCCCACGTGATTTCCCCTGGGGGCCCACGTGATTTCCCCTGGGGGCCCACGTGATTTCCCCTGGGGGCCCACGTGATTTCCCCTGGGGGCCCACGTGATTTCCCCTGGGGGCCCACGTGATTTCCCCTGGCGGCCCACGTGATTTGCCCTGGGGGCCCACGTGATTTCCCTTGGGGGCCCACGTGATTTGCCCTGGGGGCCCTCGTGATTTCCCCTGGGGGCCCACGTGATTGCCCCACCTGGCCCACGTGATTTCCCCTGGGGGCCCACGTGATTTCCCCTGGGGGCCCACGTGATTTCCCCTGGGGGCCCACGTGATTTACCCTGGGGGCCCACGTGATTTCCCCTGGGGGCCCACGTGATTTCCCCTGGCGGCCCACGTGATTTGCCCTGGGGGCCCACGTGATTTCCCCTGGGGGCCCACGTGATTTCCACTGGGGGCCCACGTGATTGCTCCACCTGGCCCACGTGATTGCCCCACCTGGCCCACGTGATTGCCCCACCTGGCCCACGTGATTTCCCCTGGGGGCCCACGTGATTTCCCCTGGGGGCCCACGTGATTTCCCCTGGGGGCCCACGTGATTTCCCCTGGGGGCCCACGTGATTTCCCCTGGGGGCCCACGTGATTTCCCCTGGGGGCCCACGTGATTTCCCCTGGGGGCCCACGTGATTTCCCCTGGGGGCCCACGTGATTTCCCCTGGGGGCCCACGTGATTGCTCCACCTGGCCCACGTGATTGCCCCACCTGGCCCACGTGATTTCCCCTGGGGGCCCACGTGATTTCCCCTGGGGGCCCACGTGATTTCCCCTGGGGGCCCACGTGATTTCCCCTGGGGGCCCACGTGATTTCCCCTGGGGCCCACGTGATTTCCCCTGGGGGCCCACGTGATTTCCCCTGGGGGCCCACGTGATTTGCCCTGGGGGCCCACGTGATTTCCCCTGGGGGCCCACGTGATTTCCCCTGGGGGCCCACGTGATTTCCCCTGGCGGCCCACGTGATTTGCCCTGGGGGCCCACGTGATTTCTCCTGGGGGCCCACGTGATTTCACCTGGGGGCCCACGTGATTGCTCCACCTGGCCCACGTGATTGCCCCACCTGGCCCACGTGATTGCCCCACCTGGCCCACGTGATTTCACCTGGGGGCCCACGTGATTTCCCCTGGGGGCCCACGTGATTTCCCCTGGGGGCCCACGTGATTTCCCCTGGGGGCCCACGTGATTTCCCTTGGGGGCCCACGTGATTTTCCCTGGGGGCCCTCGTGATTTCCCCTGGGGGTCCACGTGATTGCCCCACCTGGCCCACGTGATTGCCCCACCTGGCCCACGTGATTTCCCCTGGGGGCCCCCGTGATTTCCCCTGGGGGCCCACGTGATTTCCCCTGGGGGCCCACGTGATTTCCCTTGGGGGCCCACGTGATTTCCCCTGGGGGCCCACGTGATTTCCCCTGGGGACCCACGTGATTTCCCCTGGGGGCCCACGTGATTTCCCTTGGGGGCCCACGTGATTTCCCCTGGGGGCCCACGTGATTTCCCCTGGGGACCCACGTGATTTCCCCTGGGGGCCCACGTGATTTCCCCTGGGGGCCCACGTGATTTCCCCTGGGGGCCCACGTGATTTCCCCTGGGGGCCCACGTGATTTCACCTGGGGGCCCACGTGATTTCCCCTGGGGGCCCACGTGATTGCTCCACCTGGCCCACGTGATTGCCCCACCTGGCCCACGTGATTTCCCCTGGGGGCCCACGTGATTTCCCCTGGGGGCCCACGTGATTTCCCCTGGGGGCCCACGTGATTTCCCCTGGGGGCCCACGTGATTTCCCCTGGGGGCCCACGTGATTTCCCCTGGGGGCCCACGTGATTTCCCCTGGGGGCCCACGTGATTTCCCCTGGGGACCCACGTGATTGCCCCACCTGGCCCACGTGATTTCCCCTGGGGGCCCACGTGATTTCCCCTGGGGAACCACGTGATTTCCCGTGGGGGCCCACGTGATTTCCCCTGGGGGCCCACGTTATTGCCCCTCCTGGCCCACGTGATTGCACCACCTGGCCCACGTGATTTTCCCTGGGGGCCCACGTGATTGCTCCACCTGGCCCACGTGATTGCCCCACCTGGCACACGTGATTGCCCCACCTGGCACACGTAATTTCCCCTTGCGTCCCACGTGATTTCCACTGGGGGCCCACGTGATTTCCCCTGGGGGCCCACGTGATTTCCCCTGGGGGCCCACGTGATTTGCCCTGGTGGCCCAGGTGATTTCCCCTGGGGGCCGACGTGATTGCTCCACCTGGCCCACGTGATTGCCCCACCTGGCCCACGTGATTGCCCCACCTGGCCCACGTGATTTCCCATGGGGGCCCACGTGATTTCCCCTGGGGGCCCACGTGATTTCCCCTGGGGGCCCACGTGATTGCCCCCCTGGCCCACGTGATTGCCCCACCTGGCCCACGTGATTGCCCCACCTGGCCCACGTGATTTCCCCTGGGGGCCCACGTGATTTCCCCTGGGGGCCCACGTGATTTCCCCTGGGGGCCCACGTGATTTACCCTGGGGGCCCACGTGATTTCCCCTTGGGGCCCACGTGATTTCCCCTGGGGGCCCACGTGATTTCCCCTGGGGGCCCACGTGATTTCCCTTGGGGGCCCACGTGATTTGCCCTTGGGGCCCTCGTGATTTCCCCTGGGGGCCCACGTGATTGCCCCACCTGGCCCACATGATTGCCCCACCTGGCCCACGTGATTTCCCCTGGGGGCCCACGTGATTTCCCCTGGGGGCCCACGTGATTTCCCCTGGGGGCCCACGTGATTGCTCCACCTGGCCCACATGATTGCCCCACCTGGCCCACGTGATTTCCCCTGGGGGCCCACGTGATTTCCCCTGGGGGCCCACGTGATTTCCCCTGGGGGCCCACGCGATTTCCCCTGGGGGCCCACGCGATTTCCCCTGGGGGCCCATGTGATTTCCCCTGGGGGCCCACGTGATTTCCCCTGGGTGCCCACGTGATTTCCCCTGGGGGCCCACGTGATTTCCCCTGGGGGCCCACGTGATTTCCCCTGGGTGCCCACGTGATTTCCCCTGGGGGCCCACGTGATTTCCCCTGGCGGCCCACGTGATTTCCCCTGGGGGCCCACGTGATTTCCACTGGGGGCCCACGTGATTTCCCCTGGGGGCCCACGTGATTGCTCCACCTGGCCCACGTGATTGCCCCACCTGGCCCACGTGATTGCCCCACCTGGCCCACGTGATTTCCCCTGGGGGCCCACGTGATTTACCCTGGGGGCCCACGTGATTTCCCCTGGGGGCCCACGTGATTGCTCCACCTGGCTCACGTGATTGCCCCACCTGGCCCACGTGATTTGCCCTGGGGGCCCACGTGATTTCCCCTGGGGCCCACGTGATTTCCCCTGGGGGCCCACGTGATTTCCCCTGGGGGCCCACGTGATTTCCCCTGGGGGCCCACGTGATTTCCCCTGGGGGCCCACGTGATTTCCCCTGGGGGCCCACGTGATTGCTCCACCTGGCCCACGTGATTGCCCCACCTGGCCCACGTGATTTCCCCTGGGGGCCCACGTGATTTCCCCTGGGGCCCCACGTGATTTCCCCTGGGGGCCCACGTGATTTCCCCTGGGGGCCCACGTGATTTCCCCTGGGGGCCCACGTGATTTCCCCTGGGGGCCCACGTGATTTCCCCTGGGGGCCCACGTGATTTCCCCTGGGGGCCCACGTGATTTCCCCTGGGGGCCCACGTGATTTCCCTTGGGGGCCCACGTGATTTGCCCTGGGGGCCCTCGTGATTTCCCCTGGGGGCCCACGTGATTGCCCCACCTGGCCCACGTGATTGCCCCACCTGGCCCACGTGATTTCCCCTGGGGGCCCACGTGATTTCCCCTGGGGGCCCACGTGATTTACCCTGGGGGCCCACGTGATTTCCCCTGGGGGCCCACGTGATTTCCCCTGGCGGCCCACGTGATTTGCCCTGGGGGCCCACGTGATTTCCCCTGGGGGCCCACGTGATTTCCCCTGGGGGCCCACGTGATTGCTCCACCTGGCCCACGTGATTGCCCCACCTGGTCCACGTGATTGCCCCACCTGGCCCACGTGATTTCCCCTGGGGGCCCACGTGATTTCCCCTGTGGGCCCACGTGATTTCCCCTGGGGGCCCACGTGATTTCCCCTAGGGGCCCACGTGATTTCCCCTGGGGGCCCACGTGATTTCCCCTGGGGGCCCACGTGATTTCCCCTGGGGGCCCACGTGATTTCCCCTGGGGGCCCACGTGATTTGCCCTGGGGGCCCTCGTGATTTCCCCTGGGGGCCCACGTGATTGCCCCACCTGGCCCACGTGATTGCCCCACCTGGCCCACGTGATTTGCCCTGGGGGCCCACGTGATTTCCCCTGGGGCCCACGTGATTTCCCCTGGGGGCCCACGTGATTTCCCCTGGGGGCCCACGTGATTTCCCCTGGGGGCCCACGTGATTTCCCCTGGGGGCCCACGTGATTTCCCCTGGGGGCCCACGTGATTTCCCCTGGCGGCCCACGTGATTTGCCCTGGGGGCCCACGTGATTTCCCCTGGGGGCCCACGTGATTGCTCCACCTGGCCCACGTGATTGCCCCACCTGGCCCACGTGATTTCCCCTGGGGGCCCACGTGATTTCCCCTGGGGGCCCACGTGATTTCCCCTGGGGGCCCACGTGATTTCCCCTGGGGGCCCACGTGATTTCCCCTGGCGGAACACGTGATTTCCCCTGGGGGCCCACGTGATTTCCCTTGGGGGCCCACGTGATTTGCCCTGGGGGCCCACGTGATTTCCCCTGGGGGCCCACGTGATTTCCCCTGGGGGCCCACGTGATTTCCCCTGGGGGCCCACGTGATTTCCCCTGGCGGCCCACGTGATTTGCCCTGGGGGCCCACGTGATTTCTCCTGGGGGCCCACGTGATTTCCCCTGGGGGCCCACGTGATTGCTCCACCTGGCCCACGTGATTGCCCCACCTGGTCCACGTGATTGCCCCACCTGGCCCACGTGATATCACCTGGGGGCCCACGTGATTTCCCCTGGGGGCCCACGTGATTTCCCCTGGGGGCCCACGTGATTTCCCCTGGGGGCCCACGTGATTTCCCCTGGGGGCCCACGTGATTTTCCCTGGGGGCCCTCGTGATTTCCCCTGGGGGTCCACGTGATTGCCCCACCTGGCCCACGTGATTGCCCCACCTGGCCCACGTGATTTCCCCTGGGGGCCCCCGTGATTTCCCCTGGGGGCCCACGTGATTTCCCCTGGGGGCCCACGTGATTGCTCCACCTGGCCCACGTGATTGCCCCACCTGGCCCACGTGATTTCCCCTGGGGGCCCACGTGATTTCCCCTGGGGGCCCACGTGATTTCCCTTGGGGGCCCACGTGATTTCCCCTGGGGGCCCACGTGATTTCCCCTGGGGACCCACGTGATTTCCCCTGGGGGCCCACGTGATTTCCCCTGGGGGCCCACGTGATTTCCCCTGGGGGCCCACGTGATTTCCCCTGGGGGCCCACGTGATTTCCCCTGGGGGCCCACGTGATTTCCCCTGGGGGCCCACGTGATTGCTCCACCTGGCCCACGTGATTGCCCCACCTGGCCCACGTGATTTCCCCTGGGGGCCCACGTGATTTCCCCTGGGGCCCCACGTGATTTCCCCTGGGGGCCCACGTGATTTCCCCTGGGGGCCCACGTGATTTCCCCTGGGGGCCCACGTGATTTCCCCTGGGGGCCCACGTGATTTCCCCTGGGGGCACACGTGATTTCCCCTGGGGACCCACGTGATTGCCCCACCTGGCCCACGTGATATCCCCTGGAGGCCCACGTGATTTCCCCTGGGGAACCACGTGATTTCCCCTGGGGGCCCACGTGATTTCCCCTGGGGGCCCACGTGATTGCCCCTCCTGGCCCACGTGATTGCACCACCTGGCCCACGTGATTTTCCCTGGGGGCCCACGTGATTGCTCCACCTGGCCCACGTGATTGCCCCACCTGGCACACGTGATTGCCCCACCTGGCACACGTAATTTCCTCTTGCGTCCCACGTGATTTCCACTGGGGGCCCACGTGATTTCCCCTGGGGGCCCACGTGATTTCCCCTGGGGGCCCACGTGATTTGCCCTGGGGGCCCAGGTGATTTCCCCTGGGGGCCCACGTGATTGCTCCACCTGGCCCACGTGATTGCCCCACCTGGCCCACGTGATTGCCCCACCTGGCCCACGTGATTTCCCATGGGGGCCCACGTGATTTCCCCTGGGGACCCACGTGATTTCCCCTGGGGGCCCACGTGATTGCCCCCCTGGCCCACGTGATTGCCCCACCTGGCCCACGTGATTGCCCCACCTGGCCCACGTGATTTCCCCTGGGGGCCCACGTGATTTCCCCTGGGGGCCCACGTGATTTCCCCTGGGGGCCCACGTGATTTACCCTGGGGGCCCACGTGATTTCCCCTGGGGGCCCACGTGATTTCCCCTGGGGGCCCACGTGATTTCCCCTGGGGGCCCACGTGATTTCCCTTGGGGGCCCACGTGATTTGCCCCTGGGGCCCTCGTGATTTCCCCTGGGGGCCCACGTGATTGCCCCACCTGGCCCACGTGATTGCCCCACCTGGCCCACGTGATTTCCCCTGGGGGCCCACGTGATTTCCCCTGGGGGCCCACGTAATTTCCCCTGGGGGCCCACGTGATTGCTCCACCTGGCCCACGTGATTGCCCCACCTGGCCCACGTGATTTCCCCTGGGGGCCCACGTGATTTCCCCTGGGGGCCCACGTGATTTCCCCTGGGGGCCCACGTGATTTCCCCTGGGGGCCCACGTGATTTCCCCTGGGGGCCCACGTGATTTCCCCTGGGGGCCCACGTGATTTCCCCTGGGTGCCCACGTGATTTCCCCTGGGGGCCCACGTGATTTCCCCTGGGGGCCCACGTGATTTCCCCTGGGTGCCCACGTGATTTCCCCTGGGGGCCCACGTGATTTCCCCTGGCGGCCCACGTGATTTGCCCTGGGGGCCCTCGTGATTTCCACTGGGGGCCCACGTGATTTCCCCTGGGGGCCCACGTGATTGCTCCACCTGGCCCACGTGATTGCCCCACCTGGCCCACGTGATTGCCCCACCTGGCCCACGTGATTTCCCCTGGGGGCCCACGTGATTTCCCCTGGGGGCCCACGTGATTTCCCCTGGGGGCCCACGTGATTGCTCCACCTGGCCCACGTGATTGCCCCACCTGGCCCACGTGATTTGCCCCTGGGGGCCCACGTGATTTCCCCTGGGGCCCACGTGATTTCCCCTGGGGGCCCACGTGATTTCCCCTGGGGGCCCACGTGATTTCCCCTGGGGGCCCACGTGATTTCCCCTGGGGGCCCACGTGATTTCCCCTGGGGGCCCACGTGATTGCTCCACCTGGCCCACGTGATTGCCCCACCTGGCCCACGTGATTTCCCCTGGGGGCCCACGTGATTTCCCCTGGGGCCCCACGTGATTTCCCCTGGGGGCCCACGTGATTTCCCCTGGGGGCCCACGTGATTTCCCCTGGGGGCCCACGTGATTTCCCCTGGGGGCCCACGTGATTTCCCCTGGGGGCCCACGTGATTTCCCCTGGCGGCCCACGTGATTTGCCCTGGGGGCCCACGTGATTTCCCTTGGGGGCCCACGTGATTTGCCCTGGGGGCCCTCGTGATTTCCCCTGGGGGCCCACGTGATTGCCCCACCTGGCCCACGTGATTGCCCCACCTGGCCCACGTGATTTCCCCTGGGGGCCCACGTGATTTCCCCTGGGGGCCCACGTGATTTACCCTGGGGGCCCACGTGATTTCCCCTGGGGGCCCACGTGATTTCCCCTGGCGGCCCACGTGATTTGCCCTGGGGGCCCACGTGATTTCCCCTGGGGGCCCACGTGATTTCCCCTGGGGGCCCACGTGATTGCTCCACCTGGCCCACGTGATTGCCCCACCTGGTCCACGTGATTGCCCCACCTGGCCCACGTGATTTCCCCTGGGGACCCACGTGATTTCCCCTGTGGGCCCACGTGATTTCCCCTGGGGGCCCACGTGATTTCCCCTAGGGGCCCACGTGATTTCCCCTGGGGGCCCACGTGATTTCCCCTGGGGGCCCACGTGATTTCCCCTGGGGGCCCACGTGATTTCCCCTGGGGACCCACGTGATTGCCCCACCTGGCCCACGTGATATCCCCTGGAGGCCCACGTGATTTCCCCTGGGGAACCACGTGATTTCCCGTGGGGGCACACGTGATTTCCCCTGGGGGCCCACGTTATTGCCCCTCCTGGCCCACGTGATTGCACCACCTGGCCCACGGGATTTTCCCTGGGGGCCCACGTGATAGCTCCACCTGGCCCACGTGATTGCCCCACCTGGCACACGTGATTGCCCCACCTGGCACACGTAATTTCCTCTTGCGTCCCACGTGATTTCCACTGGGGGCCCACGTGATTTCCCCTGGGGGCCCACGTGATTTCCCCTGGGGGCCCACGTGATTTGCCCTGGTGGCCCAGGTGATTTCCCCTGGGGGCCGACGTGATTGCTCCACCTGGCCCACGTGATTGCCCCACCTGGCCCACGTGATTGCCCCACCTGGCCCACGTGATTTCCCATGGGGGCCCACGTGATTTCCCCTGGGGGCCCACGTGATTTCCCCTGGGGGCCCACGTGATTGCCCCTCTGGCCCACGTGATTGCCCCACCTGGCCCACGTGATTGCCCCACCTGGCCCACGTGATTTCCCCTGGGGGCCCACGGGATTTCCCCTGGGGGCCCACGTGATTTCCCCTGGGGGCCCACGTGATTTACCCTGGGGGCCCACGTGATTTCCCCTGGGGGCCCACGTGATTTCCCCTGGGGGCCCACGTGATTTCCCCTGGGGGCCCACGTGATTTCCCTGGGGGCCCACGTGATTTGCCCTTGGGGCCCTCGTGATTTCCCCTGGGGGCCCACGTGATTGCCCCACCTGGCCCACGTGATTGCCCCACCTGGCCCACGTGATTTCCCCTGGGGGCCCACGTGATTTCCCCTGGGGGCCCACGTGATTTCCCCTGGGGGCCCACGTGATTGCTCCACCTGGCCCACGTGATTGCCCCACCTGGCCCACGTGATTTCCCCTGGGGGCCCACGTGATTTCCCCTGGGGGCCCACGTGATTTCCCCTGGGGGCCCACGCGATTTCCCCTGGGGGCCCACGCGATTTCCCCTGGGGGCCCACGTGATTTGCCCTGGGGGCCCACGTGATTTCCCCTGGGTGCCCACGTGATTTCCCCTGGGGGCCCACGTGATTTCCCCTGGGGGCCCACGTGATTTCCCCTGGGTGCCCACGTGATTTCCCCTGGGGGCCCACGTGATTTCCCCTGGCGGCCCACGTGATTTGCCCTGGGGGCCCACGTGATTTCCACTGGGGGCCCACGTGATTTCCCCTGGGGGCCCACGTGATTGCTCCACCTGGCCCACGTGATTGCCCCACCTGGCCCACGTGATTGCCCCACCTGGCCCACGTGATTTCCCCTGGGGGCCCACGTGATTTCCCCTGGGGGCCCACGTGATTTCCCCTGGGGGCCCACGTGATTGCTCCACCTGGCTCACGTGATTGCCCCACCTGGCCCACGTGATTTGCCCTGGGGGCCCACGTGATTTCCCCTGGGGCCCACGTGATTTCCCCTGGGGGCCCACGTGATTTCCCCTGGGGGCCCACGTGATTTCCCCTGGGGGCCCACGTGATTTCCCCTGGGGGCCCACGTGATTTCCCCTGGGGGCCCACGTGATTGCTCCACCTGGCCCACGTGATTGCCCCACCTGGCCCACGTGATTTCCCCTGGGGGCCCACGTGATTTCCCCTGGGGCCCCACGTGATTTCCCCTGGGGGCCCACGTGATTTCCCCTGGGGGCCCACGTGATTTCCCCTGGGGGCCCACGTGATTTCCCCTGGGGGCCCACGTGATTTCCCCTGGGGGCCCACGTGATTTCCCCTGGCGGCCCACGTGATTTGCCCTGGGGGCCCACGTGATTTCCCTTGGGGGCCCACGTGATTTGCCCTGGGGGCCCTCGTGATTTCCCCTGGGGGCCCACGTGATTGCCCCACCTGGCCCACGTGATTTCCCCTGGGGGCCCACGTGATTTCCCCTGGGGGCCCACGTGATTTCCCCTGGGGGCCCACGTGATTTACCCTGGGGGCCCACGTGATTTCCCCTGGGGGCCCACGTGATTTCCCCTGGCGGCCCACGTGATTTGCCCTGGGGGCCCACGTGATTTCCCCTGGGGGCCCACGTGATTTCCACTGGGGGCCCACGTGATTGCTCCACCTGGCCCACGTGATTGCCCCACCTGGTCCACGTGATTGCCCCACCTGGCCCACGTGATTTCCCCTGGGGGCCCACGTGATTTCCCCTGTGGGCCCACGTGATTTCCCCTGGGGGCCCACGTGATTTCCCCTAGGGGCCCACGTGATTTCCCCTGGGGGCCCACGTGATTTCCCCTGGGGGCCCACGTGATTTCCCCTGGGGGCCCACGTGATTTCCCCTGGGGGCCCACGTGATTTCCCCTGGGGGCCCACGTGATTGCTCCACCTGGCCCACGTGATTGCCCCACCTGGCCCACGTGATTTCCCCTGGGGGCCCACGTGATTTCCCCTGGGGGCCCACGTGATTTCCCCTGGGGGCCCACGTGATTTCCCCTGGGGCCCACGTGATTTCCCCTGGCGGAACACGTGATTTCCCCTGGGGGCCCACCTGATTTCCCTTGGGGGCCCACGTGATTTGCCCTGGGGGCCCACGTGATTTCCCCTGGGGGCCCACGTGATTTCCCCTGGGGGCCCACGTGATTTCCCCTGGCGGCCCACGTGATTTGCCCTGGGGGCCCACGTGATTTCTCCTGGGGGCCCACGTGATTTCACCTGGGGGCCCACGTGATTGCTCCACCTGGCCCACGTGATTGCCCCACCTGGTCCACGTGATTGCCCCACCTGGCCCACGTGATATCACCTGGGGGCCCACGTGATTTCCCCTGGGGGCCCACGTGATTTCCCCTGGGGGCCCACGTGATTTCCCCTGGGGGCCCACGTGATTTCCCCTGGGGGCCCACGTGATTTTCCCTGGGGGCCCTCGTGATTTCCCCTGGGGGTCCACGTGATTGCCCCACCTGGCCCACGTGATTGCCCCACCTGGCCCACGTGATTTCCCCTGGGGGCCCCCGTGATTTCCCCTGGGGGCCCACGTGATTTCCCCTGGGGGCCCACGTGATTTCCCTTGGGGGCCCACGTGATTTCCCCTGGGGGCCCACGTGATTTCCCCTGGGGACCCACGTGATTTCCCCTGGGGGCCCACGTGATTTCCCTTGGGGGCCCACGTGATTTCCCCTGGGGGCCCACGTGATTTCCCCTGGGGACCGACGTGATTTCCCCTGGGGGCCCACGTGATTTCCCCTGGGGGCCCACGTGATTTCCCCTGGGGGCCCACGTGATTTCCCCTGGGGGCCCACGTGATTTCACCTGGGGGCCCACGTGATTTCCCCTGGGGGCCCACGTGATTGCTCCACCTGGCCCACGTGATTGCCCCACCTGGCCCACGTGATTTCCCCTGGGGGCCCACGTGATTTCCCCTGGGGCCCCACGTGATTTCCCCTGGGGGCCCACGTGATTTCCCCTGGGGGCCCACGTGATTTCCCCTGGGGGCCCACGTGATTTCCCCTGGGGGCACACGTGATTTCCCCTGGGGGCACACGAGATTTCCCCTGGGGACCCACGTGATTGCCCCACCTGGCCCACGTGATATCCCCTGGAGGCCCACGTGATTTCCCCTGGGGAACCACGTGATTTCCCGTGGGGGCACACGTGATTTCCCCTGGGGGCCCACGTTATTGCCCCTCCTGGCCCACGTGATTGCACCACCTGGCCCACGTGATTTACCCTGGGGGCCCACGTGATTGCTCCACCTGGCCCACGTGATTGCCCCACCTGGCACACGTGATTGCCCCACCTGGCACACGTAATTTCCTCTTGCGTCCCACGTGATTTCCACTGGGGGCCCACGTGATTTCCCCTGGGGGCCCACGTGATTTCCCCTGGGGGCCCACGTGATTTGCCCTGGTGGCCCAGGTGATTTCCCCTGGGGGCCGACGTGATTGCTCCACCTGGCCCACGTGATTGCCCCACCTGGCCCACGTGATTGCCCCACCTGGCCCACGTGATTTCCCATGGGGGCCCACGTGATTTCCCCTGGGGGCCCACGTGATTTCCCCTGGGCCCCACGTGATTGCCCCCCTGGCCCACGTGATTGCCCCACCTGGCCCACGTGATTGCCCCACCTGGCCCACGTGATTTCCCCTGGGGGCCCACGTGATTTCCCCTGGGGGCCCACGTGATTTCCCCTGGGGGCCCACGTGATTTACCCTGGGGGCCCACGTGATTTCCCCTGGGGGCCCACGTGATTTCCCCTGGGGGCCCACGTGATTTCCCCTGGGGGCCCACGTGATTTCCCTTGGGGGCCCACGTGATTTGCCCTTGGGGCCCTCGTGATTTCCCCTGGGGGCCCACGTGATTGCCCCACCTGGCCCACATGATTGCCCCACCTGGCCCACGTGATTTCCCCTGGGGGCCCACGTGATTTCCCCTGGGGGCCCACGTGATTTCCCCTGGGGGCCCACGTGATTGCTCCACCTGGCCCACATGATTGCCCCACCTGGCCCACGTGATTTCCCCTGGGGGCCCACGTGATTTCCCCTGGGGGCCCACGTGATTTCCCCTGGGGGCCCACGCGATTTCCCCTGGGGGCCCACGCGATTTCCCCTGGGGGCCCACGTGATTTCCCCTGGGGGCCCACGTGATTTCCCCTGGGTGCCCACGTGATTTCCCCTGGGGGCCCACGTGATTTCCCCTGGGGGCCCACGTGATTTCCCCTGGGTGCCCACGTGATTTCCCCTGGGGGCCCACGTGATTTCCCCTGGCGGCCCACGTGATTTGCCCTGGGGGCCCACGTGATTTCCACTGGGGGCCCACGTGATTTCCCCTGGGGGCCCACGTGATTGCTCCACCTGGCCCACGTGATTGCCCCACCTGGCCCACGTGATTGCCCCACCTGGCCCACGTGATTTCCCCTGGGGGCCCACGTGATTTACCCTGGGGGCCCACGTGATTTCCCCTGGGGGCCCACGTGATTGCTCCACCTGGCACACGTGATTGCCCCACCTGGCCCACGTGATTTCCCCTGGGGGCCCACGTGATTTCCCCTGGGGCCCACGTGATTTCCCCTGGGGGCCCACGTGATTTCCCCTGGGGGCCCACGTGATTTCCCCTGGGGGCCCACGTGATTTCCCCTGGGGGCCCACGTGATTTCCCCTGGGGGCCCACGTGATTGCTCCATCTGGCCCACGTGATTGCCCCACCTGGCCCACGTGATTTCCCCTGGGGGCCCACGTGATTTCCCCTGGGGCCCCACGTGATTTCCCCTGGGGGCCCACGTGATTTCCCCTGGGGGCCCACGTGATTTCCCCTGGGGGCCCACGTGATTTCCCCTGGGGGCCCACGTGATTTCCCCTGGGGGCCCACGTGATTTCCCCTGGCGGCCCACGTGATTTGCCCTGGGGGCCCACGTGATTTCCCTTGGGGGCCCACGTGATTTGCCCTGGGGGCCCTCGTGATTTCCCCTGGGGGCCCACGTGATTGCCCCACCTGGCCCACGTGATTGCCCCACCTGGCCCACGTGATTTCCCCTGGGGGCCCACGTGATTTCCCCTGGGGGCCCACGTGATTTACCCTGGGGGCCCACGTGATTTCCCCTGGGGGCCCACGTGATTTCCCCTGGCGGCCCACGTGATTTGCCCTGGGGGCCCACGTGATTTCCCCTGGGGGCCCACGTGATTTCCCCTGGGGGCCCACGTGATTGCTCCACCTGGCCCACGTGATTGCCCCACCTGGTCCACGTGATTGCCCCACCTGGCCCACGTGATTTCCCCTGGGGACCCACGTGATTTCCCCTGTGGGCCCACGTGATTTCCCCTGGGGGCCCACGTGATTTCCCCTAGGGGCCCACGTGATTTCCCCTGGGGGCCCACGTGATTTCCCCTGGGGGCCCACGTGATTTCCCCTGGGGGCCCACGTGATTTCCCCTGGGGGCCCACGTGATTTGCCCTGGGGGCCCTCGTGATTTCCCCTGGGGGCCCACGTGATTGCCCCACCTGGCCCACGTGATTGCCCCACCTGGCCCACGTGATTTGCCCTGGGGGCCCACGTGATTTCCCCTGGGGCCCACGTGATTTCCCCTGGGGGCCCACGTGATTTCCCCTGGGGGCCCACGTGATTTCCCCTGGGGGCCCACGTGATTTCCCCTGGGGGCCCACGTGATTTCCCCTGGGGGCCCACGTGATTTCCCCTGGCGGCCCACGTGATTTGCCCTGGGGGCCCACGTGATTTCCCCTGGGGGCCCACGTGATTGCTCCACCTGGCCCACGTGATTGCCCCACCTGGCCCACGTGATTTCCCCTGGGGGCCCACGTGATTTCCCCTGGGGGCCCACGTGATTTCCCCTGGGGGCCCACGTGATTTCCCCTGGGGGCCCACGTGATTTCCCCTGGCGGAACACGTGATTTCCCCTGGGGGCCCACGTGATTTCCCTTGGGGGCCCACGTGATTTGCCCTGGGGGCCCACGTGATTTCCCCTGGGGGCCCACGTGATTTCCCCTGGGGGCCCACGTGATTTCCCCTGGGGGCCCACGTGATTTCCCCTGGCGGCCCACGTGATTTGCCCTGGGGGCCCACGTGATTTCTCCTGGGGGCCCACGTGATTTCCCCTGGGGGCCCACGTGATTGCTCCACCTGGCCCACGTGATTGCCCCACCTGGTCCACGTGATTGCCCCACCTGGCCCACGTGATATCACCTGGGGGCCCACGTGATTTCCCCTGGGGGCCCACGTGATTTCCCCTGGGGGCCCACGTGATTTCCCCTTGGGGCCCACGTGATTTCCCCTGGGGGCCCACGTGATTTTCCCTGGGGGCCCTCGTGATTTCCCCTGGGGGTCCACGTGATTGCCCCACCTGGCCCACGTGATTGCCCCACCTGGCCCACGTGATTTCCCCTGGGGGCCCCCGTGATTTCCCCTGGGGGCCCACGTGATTTCCCCTGGGGGCCCACGTGATTGCTCCACCTGGCCCACGTGATTGCCCCACCGGGCCCACGTGATTTCCCCTGGGGGCCCACGTGATTTCCCCTGGGGGCCCACGTGATTTCCCTTGGGGGCCCACGTGATTTCCCCTGGGGGCCCACGTGATTTCCCCTGGGGACCCACGTGATTTCCCCTGGGGGCCCACGTGATTTCCCCTGGGGGCCCACGTGATTTCCCCTGGGGGCCCACGTGATTTCCCCTGGGGGCCCACGTGATTTCACCTGGGGGCCCACGTGATTTCCCCTGGGGGCCCACGTGATTGCTCCACCTGGCCCACGTGATTGCCCCACCTGGCCCACGTGATTTCCCCTGGGGGCCCACGTGATTTCCCCTGGGGCCCCACGTGATTTCCCCTGGGGGCCCACGTGATTTCCCCTGGGGGCCCACGTGATTTCCCCTGGGGGCCCACGTGATTTCCCCTGGGGGCCCACGTGATTTCCCCTGGGGGCACACGTGATTTCCCCTGGGGACCCACGTGATTGCCCCACCTGGCCCACGTGATATCCCCTGGAGGCCCACGTGATTTCCCCTGGGGAACCACGTGATTTCCCGTGGGGGCACACGTGATTTCCCCTGGGGGCCCACGTTATTGCCCCTCCTGGCCCACGTGATTGCACCACCTGGCCCACGTGATTTTCCCTGGGGGCCCACGTGATTGCTCCACCTGGCCCACGTGATTGCCCCACCTGGCACACGTGATTGCCCCACCTGGCACACGTAATTTCCTCTTGCGTCCCACGTGATTTCCACTGGGGGCCCACGTGATTTCCCCTGGGGGCCCACGTGATTTCCCCTGGGGGCCCTCGTGATTTGCCCTGGTGGCCCAGGTGATTTCCCCTGGGGGCCGACGTGATTGCTCCACCTGGCCCACGTGATTGCCCCACCTGGCCCACGTGATTGCCCCACCTGGCCCACGTGATTTCCCATGGGGGCCCACGTGATTTCCCCTGGGGACCCACGTGATTTCCCCTGGGGGCCCACGTGATTGCCCCCCTGGCCCACGTGATTGCCCCACCTGGCCCACGTGATTGCCCCACCTGGCCCACGTGATTTCCCCTGGGGGCCCACGTGATTTCCCCTGGGGGCCCACGTGATTTCCCCTGGGGGCCCACGTGATTTACCCTGGGGGCCCACGTGATTTCCCCTGGGGGCCCACGTGATTTCCCCTGGGGGCCCACGTGATTTCCCCTGGGGGCCCACGTGATTTCCCTTGGGGGCCCACGTGATTTGCCCTTGGGGCCCTCGTGATTTCCCCTGGGGGCCCACGTGATTGCCCCACCTGGCCCACGTGATTGCCCCACCTGGCCCACGTGATTTCCCCTGGGGGCCCACGTGATTTCCCCTGGGGGCCCACGTAATTTCCCCTGGGGGCCCACGTGATTGCTCCACCTGGCCCACGTGATTGCCCCACCTGGCCCACGTGATTTCCCCTGGGGGCCCACGTGATTTCCCCTGGGGGCCCACGTGATTTCCCCTGGGGGCCCACGCGATTTCCCCTGGGGGCCCACGTGATTTCCCCTGGGGGCCCATGTGATTTCCCCTGGGGGCCCACGTGATTTCCCCTGGGTGCCCACGTGATTTCCCCTGGGGGCCCACGTGATTTCCCCTGGGGGCCCACGTGATTTCCCCTGGGTGCCCACGTGATTTCCCCTGGGGGCCCACGTGATTTCCCCTGGCGGCCCACGTGATTTGCCCTGGGGGCCCTCGTGATTTCCACTGGGGGCCCACGTGATTTCCCCTGGGGGCCCACGTGATTGCTCCACCTGGCCCACGTGATTGCCCCACCTGGCCCACGTGATTGCCCCACCTGGCCCACGTGATTTCCCCTGGGGGCCCACGTGATTTCCCCTGGGGGCCCACGTGATTTCCCCTGGGGGCCCACGTGATTGCTCCACCTGGCTCACGTGATTGCCCCACCTGGCCCACGTGATTTGCCCTGGGGGCCCACGTGATTTCCCCTGGGGCCCACGTGATTTCCCCTGGGGGCCCACGTGATTTCCCCTGGGGGCCCACGTGATTTCCCCTGGGGGCCCACGTGATTTCCCCTGGGGGCCCACGTGATTTCCCCTGGGGGCCCACGTGATTGCTCCACCTGGCCCACGTGATTGCCCCACCTGGCCCACGTGATTTCCCCTGGGGGCCCACGTGATTTCCCCTGGGGCCCCACGTGATTTCCCCTGGGGGCCCACGTGATTTCCCCTGGGGGCCCACGTGATTTCCCCTGGGGGCCCACGTGATTTCCCCTGGGGGCCCACGTGATTTCCCCTGGGGGCCCACGTGATTTCCCCTGGCGGCCCACGTGATTTGCCCTGGGGGCCCACGTGATTTCCCTTGGGGGCCCACGTGATTTGCCCTGGGGGCCCTCGTGATTTCCCCTGGGGGCCCACGTGATTGCCCCACCTGGCCCAGGTGATTGCCCCACCTGGCCCACGTGATTTCCCCTGGGGGCCCACGTGATTTCCCCTGGGGGCCCACGTGATTTACCCTGGGGGCCCACGTGATTTCCCCTGGGGGCCCACGTGATTTCCCCTGGCGGCCCACGTGATTTGCCCTGGGGGCCCACGTGATTTCCCCTGGGGGCCCACGTGATTTCCCCTGGGGGCCCACGTGATTGCTCCACCTGGCCCACGTGATTGCCCCACCTGGTCCACGTGATTGCCCCACCTGGCCCACGTGATTTCCCCTGGGGACCCACGTGATTTCCCCTGTGGGCCCACGTGATTTCCCCTGGGGGCCCACGTGATTTCCCCTAGGGGCCCACGTGATTTCCCCTGGGGGCCCACGTGATTTCCCCTGGGGGCCCACGTGATTTCCCCTGGGGGCCCACGTGATTTCCCCTGGGGGCCCACGTGATTTGCCCTGGGGGCCCTCGTGATTTCCCCTGGGGGCCCACGTGATTGCCCCACCTGGCCCACGTGATTGCCCCACCTGGCCCACGTGATTTCCCCTGGGGGCCCACGTGATTTCCCCTCGGGGCCCACGTGATTTCCCCTGGGGGCCCACGTGATTGCTCCACCTGGCCCACGTGATTGCCCCACCTGGCCCACGTGATTTCCCCTGGGGGCCCACGTGATTTCCCCTGGGGGCCCACGTGATTTCCCCTGGGGGCCCACGTGATTTCCCCTGGGGGCCCACGTGATTTCCCCTGGGGGCCCACGTGATTTCCCCTGGGGGCCCACGTGATTTCCCCTGGGGGCCCACGTGATTTCCCCTGGGGGCCCACGTGATTTCCCTTGGGGGCCCACGTGATTTGCCCTGGGGGCACTCGTGATTTCCCCTGGGGGCCCACGTGAATGCCCCACCTGGCCCACGTGATTGCCCCACCTGGCCCACGTGATTTCCCCTGGGGGCCCACGTGATTTCCCCTGGGGGCCCACGTGATTTCCCCTGGGGGCCCACGTGATTTCCCCTGGGGGCCCACGTGATTGCCCCACCTGGCCCACGTGATTTCCCCTGGGGGCCCACGTGATTTCCCCTGGGGCCCCACGTGATTTCCCCTGGGGGCCCACGTGATTTCCCCTGGGGGCCCACGTGATTTCCCCTGGGGGCCCACGTGATTTCCCCTGGGGGCCCACGTGATTTCCCCTGGGGGCCCACGTGATTTCCCCTGGCGGCCCACGTGATTTGCCCTGGGGGCCCACGTGATTTCCCTTGGGGGCCCACGTGATTTGCCCTGGGGGCCCTCGTGATTTCCCCTGGGGGCCCACGTGATTGCCCCACCTGGCCCAGGTGATTGCCCCACCTGGCCCACGTGATTTCCCCTGGGGGCCCACGTGATTTCCCCTGGGGGCCCACGTGATTTCCCCTGGGGGCCCACGTGATTTCCCCTGGGGGCCCACGTGATTTCCCCTGGCGGCCCACGTGATTTGCCCTGGGGGCCCACGTGATTTCCCCTGGGGGCCCACGTGATTTCCCCTGGGGGCCCACGTGATTGCTCCACCTGGCCCACGTGATTGCCCCACCTGGTCCACGTGATTGCCCCACCTGGCCCACGTGATTTCCCCTGGGGACCCACGTGATTTCCCCTGTGGGCCCACGTGATTTCCCCTGGGGGCCCACGTGATTTCCCCTAGGGGCCCACGTGATTTCCCCTGGGGGCCCACGTGATTTCCCCTGGGGGCCCACGTGATTTCCCCTGGGGGCCCACGTGATTTCCCCTGGGGGCCCACGTGATTTGCCCTGGGGGCCCTCGTGATTTCCCCTGGGGGCCCACGTGATTGCCCCACCTGGCCCACGTGATTGCCCCACCTGGCCCACGTGATTTCCCCTGGGGGCCCACGTGATTTCCCCTCGGGGCCCACGTGATTTCCCCTGGGGGCCCACGTGATTGCTCCACCTGGCCCACGTGATTGCCCCACCTGGCCCACGTGATTTCCCCTGGGGGCCCACGTGATTTCCCCTGGGGGCCCACGTGATTTCCCCTGGGGGCCCACGTGATTTCCCCTGGGGGCCCACGTGATTTCCCCTGGGGGCCCACGTGATTTCCCCTGGGGGCCCACGTGATTTCCCCTGGGGGCCCACGTGATTTCCCCTGGGGGCCCACGTGATTTCCCCTGGGGGCCCACGTGATTTCCCCTGGGGGCCCACGTGATTTGCCCTGGGGGCACTCGTGATTTCCCCTGGGGGCCCACGTGAATGCCCCACCTGGCCCACGTGATTGCCCCACCTGGCCCACGTGATTTCCCCTGGGGGCCCACGTGATTTCCCCTGGGGGCCCACGTGATTTCCCCTGGGAGCCCACGTGATTGCTCCACCTGGCCCACGTGATTGCCCCTCCTGGCCCACGTGATTTCCCCTGGGGGCCCACGTGATTTCCCCTGGGGGCCCACGTGATTTCCCCTGGAGGCCCACGCGATTTCCCCTGGGGGCCCACGTGATTTCCCCTGGGGGCCCATGTGATTTCCCCTGGGGGCCCACGTGATTTCACTTGGGGGCCCACGTGATTTCCCCTGGGGGCCCACGTGATTTCCCCTGGGGGCCCACGTGATTTCCCGTGGGGGCCCACGTGATTTCCCCTGGGGGCCCACGTGATTTCACCTGGGGGCTCACGTGATTGCCCCACCTGGCCCACGTGATTTCCCCTGGGGGCCCACGTGATTTCCCCTGGGGGCCCACGTGATTTCCCTTGGGGGCCCACGTGATTTCCCCTGGGGGCCCACGTGATTTACCCTGGGGGCCCACGTGATTTCCCCTGGGGTCCCACGTGATTTCCCCTGGGGGCCCACGTGATTTCCCCTGGGGGCCCACGTGATTTCCCCTGGGGGCCCACGTGATTTCCCCTGGGGGCCCACGTGATTGCTCCACCTGGCCCACGTGATTGCCCCACCTGGCCCACGTTATTTCCCCTGGGGGCCCACGTGATTTCCCCTGGGGCCCAACGTGATTTCCCCTGGGGGCCCACGTGATTTCCCGTGGGGGCCCACGTGATTTCCCCTGGGGGCCCACGTGATTTCCCCTGGGGTCCCACGTGATTTCCCCTGGGGGCCCACGTGATTTCCCCTGGGGACACACGTGATTGCCCCACCTGGCCCACGTGATATCCCCTGGAGGCCCACGTGATTTCCCCTGGGGGACCACGTGATTTCCCGTGGGGGCACACGTGATTTCCCCTGGGGGCCCACGTGATTGCCCCTCCTGGCCCACGTGATTGCCCCACCTGGCCCACGTGATTTTCCCTGGGGGCCCACGTGATTGCTCCACCTGGCCCACGTGATTGCCCCACCTGGACCACGTGATTTCCCCGGGTGGCCCACGTGATTTGCCCTGGGGGCCCACGTGATTTCCCCTGGGGGCCCACGTGATTTCCCCTGGCGGCCCACGTGATTTCCCCTGGGGGCCCACGTGATTTCCCCTGGGGGCCCACGTGATTTCCCCTGTGGGCCCACGTGATTGCCCCTGGGTGCCCACGTGATTTCCCCTGGGGGCCCACGTGATTGCTCCACCTGGCCCACGTGATTGCCCCACCTGGCCCACGTGATTGCCCCACCTGGCCCACGTAATTTCCCCTGGGGGGCCACGTGATTTCCCCTGGGGGCCCACGTGATTGCTCCACCTGGCCCACGTGATTGCCCCACCTGGCACACGTGATTTCCCCGGGTGGCCCACGTGATTTGCCCTGGGGGCCCACGTGATTGCCCCACCTGGCTCACGTGATTGCCCCACCTGGCCCACGTGATTTCCCCTGGGGGCCCACGTGATTTCCCCTGGGGGCCCACGTGATTTCCCCTGGGGGCCCACGTGATTTCCCCTGGGGGCCCACGTGATTTCCCTTGGGGGCCCACGTGATTTGCCCTGGGGGCACTCGTGATTTCCCCTGGGGGCCCACGTGAATGCCCCACCTGGCCCACGTGATTGCCCCACCTGGCCCACGTGATTTCCCCTGGGGGCCCACGTGATTTCCCCTGGGGGCCCACGTGATTTCCCCTGGGGGCCCACGTGATTTCCCCTGGGGGCCCACGTGATTGCCCCACCTGGCCCACGTGATTTCCCCTGGGGGCCCACGTGATTTCCCCTGGGGGCCCACGTGATTTCCCCTGGGGGCCCACGTGATTTCCCCTGGGGGCCCACGTGATTTCCCCTGGGGGCCCACGTGATTTCCCCTGGGGGCCCACGTGATTTCCCCTGGGGGCCCACGTGATTTCCCCTGGCGGCCCACGTGATTTGCCCTGGGGGCCCACGTGATTTCCCTTGGGGACCCACGTGATTTGCCCTGGGGGCCCTCGTGATTTCCCCTGGGGGCCCACGTGATTGCCCCACCTGGCCCACGTGATTGCCCCACCTGGCCCACGTGATTTCCCCTGGGGGCCCACGTGATTTCCCCTGGGGGCCCACGTGATTTACCCTGGGGGCCCACGTGATTTCCCCTGGGGGCCCACGTGATTTCCCCTGGCGGCCCACGTGATTTGCCCTGGGGGCCCACGTGATTTCCCCTGGGGGCCCACGTGATTTCCCCTGGGGGCCCACGTGATTGCTCCACCTGGCCCACGTGATTGCCCCACCTGGCCCACGTGATTGCCCCACCTGGCCCACGTGATTTCCCCTGGGGACCCACGTGATTTCCCCTGTGGGCCCACGTGATTTCCCCTGGGGGCCCACGTGATTTCCCCTAGGGGCCCACGTGATTTCCCCTGGGGGCCCACGTGATTTCCCCTGGGGGCCCACGTGATTTCCCCTGGGGGCCCACGTGATTTCCCCTGGGGGCCCACGTGATTTGCCCTGGGGGCCCTCGTGATTGCCCCTGGGGGCCCACGTGATTGCCCCACCTGGCCCACGTGATTGCCCCACCTGGCCCACGTGATTTCCCCTGGGGGCCCACGTGATTTCCCCTCGGGGCCCACGTGATTTCCCCTGGGGGCCCACGTGATTGCTCCACCTGGCCCACGTGATTGCCCCACCTGGCCCACGTGATTTCCCCTGGGGGCCCACGTGATTTCCCCTGGGGGCCCACGTGATTTCCCCTGGGGGCCCACGTGATTTCCCCTGGGGGCCCACGTGATTTCCCCTGGGGGCCCACGTGATTTCCCCTGGGGGCCCACGTGATTTCCCCTGGGGGCCCACGTGATTTCCCCTGGGGGCCCACGTGATTTCCCCTGGGGGCCCACGTGATTTCCCCTGGGGGCCCACGTGATTTCCCCTGGGGGCCCACGTGATTTGCCCTGGGGGCACTCGTGATTTCCCCTGGGGGCCCACGTGAATGCCCCACCTGGCCCACGTGATTGCCCCACCTGGCCCACGTGATTTCCCCTGGGGGCCCACGTGATTTCCCCTGGGGGCCCACGTGATTTCCCCTGGGAGCCCACGTGATTGCTCCACCTGGCCCACGTGATTGCCCCTCCTGGCCCACGTGATTTCCCCTGGGGGCCCACGTGATTTCCCCTGGGGGCCCACGTGATTTCCCCTGGAGGCCCACGCGATTTCCCCTGGGGGCCCACGTGATTTCCCCTGGGGGCCCATGTGATTTCCCCTGGGGGCCCACGTGATTTCACCTGGGGGCTCACGTGATTGCCCCACCTGGCCCACGTGATTTCCCCTGGGGGCCCACGTGATTTCCCCTGGGGGCCCACGTGATTTCACCTGGGGGCTCACGTGATTGCCCCACCTGGCCCACGTGATTTCCCCTGGGGGCCCACGTGATTTCCCCTGGGGGCCCACGTGATTTCCCCTGGGGGCCCACGTGATTTCCCCTGGGGGCCCACGTGATTTACCCTGGGGGCCCACGTGATTTCCCCTGGGGTCCCACGTGATTTCCCCTGGGGGCCCACGTGATTTCCCCTGGGGGCCCACGTGATTTCCCCTGGGGGCCCACGTGATTTCCCCTGGGGGCCCACGTGATTGCTCCACCTGGCCCACGTGATTGCCCCACCTGGCCCACGTGATTTCCCCTGGGGGCCCACGTGATTTCCCCTGGGGCCCAACGTGATTTCCCCTGGGGGCCCACGTGATTTCCCCTGGGGGCCCACGTGATTTCCCCTGGGGGCCCACGTGATTTCCCCTGGGGGCCCACGTGATTTCCCCTGGGGGCCCACGTGATTTCCCCTGGGGGCCCACGTGATTGCCCCACCTGGCCCACGTGATTTCCCCTGGGGGCCCACGTGATTTCCCCTGGGGGCCACGTGATTTCCCTGGGGGCCCACGTGATTTCCCCTGGGGGCCCACGTGATTGCCCCTCCTGGCCCACGTGATTGCCCCACCTGGCCCACGTGATTTCCCCTGGGGGCCCACGTGATTGCTCCACCTGGGGGCCCACGTGATTGCCCCACCTGGACCACGTGATTTCCCCGGGTGGCCCACGTGATTTGCCCTGGGGGCCCACGTGATTTCCCCTGGGGGCCCACGTGATTTCCCCTGGCGGCCCACGTGATTTCCCCTGGGGGCCCACGTGATTGCCCCTGGGGGCCCACGTGATTGCCCCACCTGGCCCACGTGATTGCCCCACCTGGCCCACGTGATTTCCCCTGGGGGCCCACGTGATTTCCCCTGGGGGCCCACGTGATTGCTCCACCTGGCCCACGTGATTGCCCCACCTGGCACACGTGATTTCCCCGGGTGGCCCACGTGATTTGCCCTGGGGGCCCACGTGATTGCCCCACCTGGCTCACGTGATTGCCCCACCTGGCCCACGTGATTTCCCCTGGGGGCCCACGTGATTTCCCCTGGGGGCCCACGTGATTGCTCCACCTGGCCCACGTGATTGCCCCACCTGGACCACGTGATTGCCCCACCTGGCCCACGTGATTTCCCATGGGGGCCCACGTGATTTCCCCTGAGGGCCCACGTGATTGCTCCACCTGGCCCACGTGATTGCCCCACCTGGCCCACGTGATTTCCCCGGGTGGCCCACGTGATTTGCCCTGGGGGCCCACGTGATTTCCCCTGGGGGCCCACGTGATTTCCCCTGGGGGCCCACGTGATTTCCCCTGGGGGCCCACGTGATTTCCCCTGGGGGCCCACGTGATTTGCCCTGGGGGCCCACGTGATTTCCCCCGGGGGCCCACGTGATTTCCCCCGGGGGCCCACGTGATTTCCCCTGGGGGCCCACGTGATTTCCCCTGGGGGCCCACGTGATTTGCCCTGGGGGCCCACGTGATTTGCCTTGGGGGCCCACGTGATTTCCCCTGGGGGCCCACGTGATTGCTCCACCTGGCCCACGTGATTGCCCCACCTGGCCCACGTGATTGCCCCACCTGGCCCACGTGATTTCCCCGGGTGGCCCACGTGATTTGCCCTGGGGGCACACGTGATTTCCCCTGGGGGCCCACGTGATTTCCCCTGGAGGCACACGTGATTGCTCCACCTGGCCCACGTGATTTCCCCTGGGGGCCCACGTGATTTCCCCTGGGGGCCCACGTGATTTCCGCTGGGGGCCCACGTGATTTCCCCTGGGGGCCCACGTGATTTCCCCTGGGGGCCCACGTGATTGCTCAACCTGGCCCACGTGATTTCCCCTGGGGGCCCACGTGATTTCCACTGGGGGCCCACGTGATTTCCCCTGGGGGCCCACGTGATTTCCCCTGGGGGCCCACGTGATTGCTCCACCTGGCCCAAGTGATTGCCCCACCTGGCCCACGTGATTTCCCCTGGGGGCCCACGTGATTTCCCCTGGGGGCCCACGTGGTTTCCCCTGGGGGCCCACATGATTGCTCCACCTCGCCCACGTGATTCCCCCTGGGGGCCCACGTGATTTCCCCTGGGGGCCCACGTGATTTGCCCTGGGGGCCCACGAGATTTCCCCTGGGGGCCCACGTGATTTCCCGTGGGGGCCCACGTGATTTCCCCTGGGGGCCCACGTGACTTCCCCTGGGGGCCCACGTGATTTCCCCTGGGTGCGCACGTGATTTCCCCTGGGGGCCCACGTGATTGCTCCACCTGGCCCCACGTGATTGCCCCACCTGGCCCACGTGATTTCCCCTTGGGGCCCACGTGATTTCCCCTGGGGGCCCACGTGATTTCCCCTGGGTGCGCACGTGATTTCCCCTGGGGGCCCACGTGATTGCTCCACCTGGCCCCACGTGATTGCCCCACCTGGCCCACGTGATTTCCCCTGGGGGCCCACGTGATTTCCCCTGGGGGCCCACGTGATTCCCCCTGGGGGCCCACGTGATTTCCCCTGGGGGCCCACGTGATTTCCCCTGGGGGCCCACGTGATTTCCCCTGGGGGCCCACGTGATTTCCCCTGGGGGCCCACGTGATTGCTCCACCTGGCCCACGTGATTGCCCCACCTGGCCCACGTGATTGCCCCACCTGGCCCACGTGATTTCCCCTGGGGGCCCACGTGATTTCCCCTGGGGGCCCACGTGATTTCCCCTGGGGGCCCACCTGATTTCTCCTGGGGGCCCACCTGATTTCCCCTGGGGGCCCACGTGATTTCCCCGTGGGGCCCACGTGATTTCCCCTGGGGGCCCACGTGATTTCCCCTGGGGGCCCACGTGATTTCCCCTGGGGGCCCACGTGATTTCTTCACCTAGCCCACGTGATTGCCCCACCTGGCCCCCGTGATTTCCCCTGGGGGCCCACGTGATTTCCCCTGGGGGCCCACGTGATTTCCCCTGGGGGCCCACGTGATTTCCCCTCGGGGCCCACGTGATTTCCCCTGGGGGCCCACGTGATTTGCCCTGGGGGCCCACGTGATTTCCCCTGGGGGCCCACGTGATTGCTCCACCTGGCCCACGTGATTGCCCCACCTGGCCCACGTGATTTCCCCTGGGGGCCCACGTGATTTCCCCTGGGGGCCCACGTGATTGCTCCACCTGGCCCACGTGATTGCCCCACCTGGCCCACGTGATTTCCCCGGGTGGCCCACGTGATTTCCCCTGGGGACCCACGTGATTCCCCCTGGGGGCCCACGTGATTTCCCCTGGGGGCCCACGTGATTTCCCCTGGGGGCCCACGTGATTTCCCCTGGGGGCCCACGTGATTTCCCCTGGGGGCCCACGTGATTTCCCCTGGGGGCCCACGTGATTTCCCCTGGGGGCCCACGTGATTGCTCCACCTGGCCCACGTGATTGCCCCACCTGGCACACGTGATTTCCCCAGGTGGCCCACGTGATTTGCCCTGGGGGCCCACGTGATTTCCCCTGGGGGCCCACGTGATTTCCCCTGGGGGCCCACGTGATTTCCCCTGGGGGCCCACGTGATTTCCACTGGGGGCCCACATGATTTCCCCTGGGGGCCCACGTGCTTTGCCCTGGGGACCCACGTGATTTGACCTGGGGGCCCTCGTGATTTCCCCTGGGGGCCCACGTGATTTCCCCTGGGGGCCCACGTGATTTCCCCTGGGGGCCCCCGTGATTTCCCTGGGGGCCCACGTGATTGCCCCACCTGGCCCACGTGATTTCCCCTGAGGGCCCACGTGATTGCTCCACCTGGCCCACGGGATTGCCCCACCTGGCCCACGTGATTTCCCCACCTGGCCCACGTGATTTCCCCTGGGGGCCCACGTGATTTCCCCTGGGGGCCCACGTGATTTCCCCTGGGGGCCCACGTGATTTCCCCTGGGGGCCCACGTGATTTCCCCTGGGGTCCCACGTGATTTGCCCTGGGGGCCCACGTGATTTCCCCTTGGGGCCCACGTGATTTCCCCTGGGTGCGCACGTGATTTCCCCTGGGGGCCCACGTGATTGCTCCACCTGGCCCCACGTGATTGCCCCACCTGGCCCACGTGATTTCCCCTGGGGGCCCACGTGATTTCCCCTGGGGGCCCACGTGACTTCCCCTGGGGGCCCACGTGATTTCCCATGGGGGCCCACGTGATTTCCCCTGGGGGCCCACGTGATTTCCCCTGGGGGCCCACGTGATTCCCCCTGGGGGCCCACGTGATTTCCCCTGGGGGCCCACGTGATTTCCCCTGGGGGCCCACGTGATTTCCCCTGGGGGCCCACGTGATTTCCCCTGGGGGCCCACGTGATTGCTCCACCTGGCCCACGTGATTGCCCCACCTGGCCCACGTGATTGCCCCACCTGGCCCACGTGATTTCCCCTGGGGGCCCACGTGATTTCCCCTGGGGGCCCACGTCATTTCCCCTGGGGGCCCACCTGATTTCTCCTGGGGGCCCACCTGATTTCCCCTCGGGGCCCACGTGATTTCCCCTGGGGGCCCACGTGATTTCCCCTGGGGGCCCACGTGATTTCCCCTGGGGGCCCACGTGATTTCTTCACCTAGCCCACGTGATTGCCCCACCTGGCCCACGTGATTTCCCCTGGGGGCCCACGTGATTACCCATGGGGGCCCACGTGATTTCCCCTGGGGGCCTACGTGATTGCTCCACCTGGCCCACGTGATTTCCCCTGGGGGCCCACGTGATTTCCCCTGGTGGCCCACGTGATTTCCCCTGGGGCCCACGTGATTTCCCCTGGGGGCACACGTGATTGCTCCACCTGGCCCACCTGATTTCCCCTGGGGGCCCACGTGATTTCCCCTGGGGGCCCACGTGATTTCCCCTGGGGGCCCACGTGATTTCCCCTCGGGGCCCACGTGATTTCCTCTGGGGGCCCACGTGATTTGCCCTGGGGGCCCACGTGATTTCCCCTGGGGGCCCACGTGATTGCTCCACCTGGCCCACGTGATTGCCCCACCTGGCCCACGTGATTGCCCCACCTGGCCCACGTGATTTCCCCTGGGGGCCCACGTGATTTCCCCTGGGGGCCCACGTGATTGCTCCACCTGGCCCACGTGATTGCCCCACCTGGCCCACGTGATTTCCCCGGGTGGCCCACGTGATTTCCCCTGGGGACCCACGTGATTCCCCCTGGGGGCCCACGTGATTTCCCCTGGGGGCCCACGTGATTTCCCCTGGGGGCCCAGGTGATTTCCCCTGGGGGCCCACGTGATTTCCCCTGGGGGCCCACGTGATTTCCCCTGGGGGCCCACGTGATTTCCCCTGGGGGCCCACGTGATTGCTCCACCTGGCCCACGTGATTGCCCCACCTGGCACACGTGATTTCCCCGGGTGGCCCACGTGATTTGCCCTGGGGGCCCACGTGATTTCCCCTGGGGGCCCACGTGATTTCCCCTGGGGGCCCACGTGATTTCCCATGGGGGCCCACGTGATTTCCCCTGGGGGCCCACGTGATTCCCCCTGGGGGCCCACGTGATTTCCCCTGGGGGCCCACGTGATTTCCCCTGGGGGCCCACGTGACTTCCCCTGGGGGCCCACGTGATTTCCCCTGGGGGCCCACGTGATTTCCCCTGGGGGCCCACGTGATTTCCCCTGGGGGCCCACGTGATTCCCCCTGGGGGCCCACGTGATTTCCCCTGGGGGCCCACGTGATTTCCCCTGGGGGCCCACGTGATTTCCCCTGGGGGCCCACGTGATTTCCCCTGGGGGCCCACGTGATTGCTCCACCTGGGGGCCCACGTGATTGCCCCACCTGGCCCACGTGATTGCCCCACCTGGCCCACGTGATTTCCCCTGGGGGCCCACGTGATTTCCCCTGGGGGCCCACGTGATTTCCCCTGGGGGCCCACGTGATTTCCCCTGGGGGCCCACGTGATTTCCCCTGGGGGCCCACGTGATTTCCCCTGGGGGCCCACGTGATTTCCCCTGGGGGCCCACGTGATTTCCCCTGGGGGCCCACGTGATTTCCCCTGGGGGCCCACGTGATTGCTCCACCTGGCCCACGTGATTGCCCCACCTGGCCCACGTGATTTCCCCTGGGGGCCCACGTGATTTCCCCTGGGGGCCCACGTGATTTCCCCTGGGGGCCCACGTGATTTCCCCTGGTGGCCCACGTGATTTCCCCTGGGGGCCCACGTGATTTCCCCTGGGGGCCCACGTGATTTCCCCTGGGGGCCCACGTGATTTCCCCTGGGGGCCCACGTGATTTCCCCTGGGGGCCCACGTGATTTCCCCTGGGGGCCCACGTGATTTGCCCTGGGGGCCCACGTGATTTCCCCTGGGGGCCCACGTGATTTCCCCTGGGGGCCCACGTGATTTCCCCTGGGGGCCCACGTGATTTCCCCTGGGGGCCCACGTGATTGCCCCACCTGGCCCACGTGATTTCCCCTGGGGGCCCACGTGATTGCTCCACCTGGCCCACGTGATTGCCCCACCTGGCCCACGTGATTGCCCCACCTGGCCCACGTGATTTCCCCTGGGGGCCCACGTGATTTCCCCTGGGGGCCCACGTGATTTCCCCTGGGGGCCCACGTGATTTCCCCTGGGTGCGCACGTGATTTCCCCTGGGGGCCCACGTGATTGCTCCACCTGGCCCCACGTGATTGCCCCACCTGGCCCACGTGATTTCCCCTGGGGGCCCACGTGATTGCTCCACCTGGCCCACGTGATTGCCCCACCTGGCCCACGTGATTGCCCCACCTGGCCCACGTGATTTCCCCTGGGGGCCCACGTGATTTCCCCTGGGGGCCCACGTGATTTCCCCTGGGGGCCCACGTGATTTCCCCTGGGGGCCCACGTGATTTCCCCTGGGGGCCCACGTGATTGCTCCACCTGGCCCACGTGATTGCCCCACCTGGCCCACGTGATTGCCCCACCTGGCCCACGTGATTTCCCCTGGGGGCCCACGTGATTTCCCCTGGGGGCCCACGTGATTTCCCCTGGGGGCCCACGTGATTTCCCCTGGGGGCCCACGTGATTTCCCCTGGGGGCCCACGTGATTTCCCCTGGGGGCCCACGTGATTTCCCCTGGGGGCCCACGTGATTTCCCCTGGGGGCCCACGTGATTTCCCCTGGGGGCCCACGTGATTGCTCCACCTGGCCCCACGTGATTGCCCCACCTGGCCCACGTGATTTCCCCTGGGGGCCCACGTGATTTCCCCTGGGGGCCCACGTGATTTCCCCTGGGGGCCCACGTGATTTCCCCTGGGGGCCCACGTGATTTCCCCTGGGGGCCCACGTGATTTCCCCTGGGGGCCCACGTGATTTCCCCTGGGGGCCCACGTGATTTCCCCTGGGGGCCCACGTGATTTCCCCTGGGGGCCCACGTGATTTCCCCTGGGGGCCCACGTGATTGCTCCACCTGGCCCACGTGATTGCCCCACCTGGCCCACGTGATTGCCCCACCTGGCCCACGTGATTTCCCCTGGGGGCCCACGTGATTTCCCCTGGGGGCCCACGTGATTTCCCCTGGGGGCCCACGTGATTTCCCCTGGGGGCCCACGTGATTTCCCCTGGGGGCCCACGTGATTTCCCCTGGGGGCCCACGTGATTTCCCCTGGGGGCCCACGTGATTTCCCCTGGGGGCCCACGTGATTTCCCCTGGGGGCCCACGTGATTTCTTCACCTAGCCCACGTGATTGCCCCACCTGGCCCACGTGATTTCCCCTGGGGGCCCACGTGATTTCCCCTGGGGGCCCACGTGATTTCCCCTGGGGGCCCACGTGATTGCTCCACCTGGCCCACGTGATTTCCCCTGGGGGCCCACGTGATTTCCCCTGGGGGCCCACGTGATTTCCCCTGGGGGCCCACGTGATTTCCCCTGGGGGCCCACGTGATTGCTCCACCTGGCCCACGTGATTGCCCCACCTGGCCCACGTGATTTCCCCTGGGGGCCCACGTGATTGCTCCACCAGGCCCACGTGATTGCCCCACCTGGCCCACGTGATTGCCCCACCTGGCCCACGTGATTTCCCCTGGGGGCCCACGTGATTTCCCCTGGGGGCCCACGTGATTTCCCCTGGGGGCCCACGTGATTTCCCCTGGGGGCCCACGTGATTTCCCCTGGGGGCCCACGTGATTGCTCCACATGGCCCACGTGATTTCCCCTGGGGGCCCACGTGATTTCCCCTGGGGGCCCACGTGATTTCCCCTGGGGGCCCACGTGATTTCCCCTGGGGGCCCACGTGATTTCCCCTGGGGGCCCACGTGATTTCCCCTGGGGGCCCACGTGATTGCTCCACCTGGCCCACGTGATTGCCCCACCTGGCCCACGTGATTTCCCCTGGGGGCCCACGTGATTTCCCCTGGGGGCCCACGTGATTTCCCCTGGGGGCCCACGTGATTGCTCCACCGGGCCCACGTGATTTCCCCTGGGGGCCCACGTGATTTCCCCTGGGGGCCCACGTGATTTCCCCTGGGGGCCCACGTGATTTCCCCTGGGGGCCCACGTGATTGCTCCATCTGGCCCACGTGATTGCCCCACCTGGCCCACGTGATTTCCCCTGGGGGCCCACGTGATTTCCCCTGGGGGCCCACGTGATTTCCCCTGGGGGCCCACGTGATTGCTCAACCTGGCCCACGTGATTTCCCCTGGGGGCCCACGTGATTTCCCCTGGGGGCCCACGTGATTTCCCCTGGGGGCCCACGTGATTTCCCCTGGGGGCCCACGTGATTGCTCCACCTGGCCCACGTGATTGCCCCACCTGGCCCACGTGATTTCCCCTGGGGGCCCACGTGATTTCCCCTGGGGGCCCACGTGATTTCCCCTGGGGGCCCACGTGATTTCCCCTGGGGGCCCACGTGATTTCCCCTGGGGGCCCACGTGATTGCCCCACCTGGCCCACGTGATTTCCCCTGGGGGCCCACGTGATTTCCCCTGGGGGCCCACGTGATTTCCCCTGGGGGCCCACGTGATTTCCCCTGGGGGCCCACGTGATTTCCCCTGGGGGCCCACGTGATTTCCCCTGGGGGCCCACGTGATTTCCCCTGGGGGCCCACGTGATTTCCCCTGGGGGCCCACGTGATTTCCCCTGGGGGCCCACGTGATTTCCCCTGGGGGCCCACGTGATTTCCCCTGGGGGCCCACGTGATTGCTCCACCTGGCCCACGTGATTGCCCCACCTGGCCCACGTGATTTCCCCTGGGGGCCCACGTGATTTCCCCTGGGGGCCCACGTGATTTCCCCTGGGGGCCCACGTGATTGCTCCAGCTGGCCCACGTGATTGCCCCACCTGGCCCACGTGATTTCCCCTGGGGGCCCACGTGATTTCCCCTGGGGGCCCACGTGATTTCCCCTGGGGGCCCACGTGATTTCCCCTGGGGGCCCACGTGATTTCCCCTGGGGGCCCACGTGATTGCCCCACCTGGCCCACGTGATTGCCCCACCTGGCCCACGTGATTTCCCCTGGGGGCCCACGTGATTTCCCCTGGGGGCCCACGTGATTTCCCCTGGGGGCCCACGTGATTGCCCCACCTGGCCCACGTGATTTCCCATGTGGGCCCACGTGATTTCCCCTGGGGGCCCACGTGATTTCCCCTGGGGGCCCACGTGATTTCCCCTGGGGGCCCACGTGATTTCCCCTGGGGGCCCACGTGATTTCCCCTGGGGGCCCACGTGATTTCCCCTGGGGGCCCACGTGATTGCTCCACCTGGCCCACGTGATTGCCCCACCTGGCCCACGTGATTTCCCCTGGGGGCCCACGTGATTTCCCCTGGGGGCCCACGTGATTTCCCCTGGGGGCCCACGTGATTTCCCCTGGGGGCCCACGTGATTTCCCCTGGGGGCCCACGTGATTTCCCCTGGGGGCCCACGTGATTTCCCCTGGGGGCCCACGTGATTTCCCCTGGGGGCCCACGTGATTTCCCCTGGGGGCCCACGTGATTTCCCCTGGGGGCCCACGTGATTTCCCCTGGGGGCCCACGTGATTTCACCTGGGGGCCCACGTGATTGCCCCACCTGGCCCACGTGATTGCCCCACCTGGCCCACGTGATTGCTCCACCTGGCCCACGTGATTGCTCCACCTGGCCCACGTGATTTCCCCTGGGGGCCCACGTGATTTCCCCTGGGGGCCCACGTGATTTCCCCTGGGGGCCCACGTGATTGCTCAACCTGGGGGCCCACGTGATTTCCCCTGGGGGCCCACGTGATTTCCCCTGGGGGCCCACGTGATTTCCCCTGGGGGCCCACGTGATTTCCCCTGGGGGCCCACGTGATTGCTCCACCTGGCCCACGTGATTGCCCCACCTGGCCCACGTGATTTCCCCTGGGGGCCCACGTGATTTCCCCTGGGGGCCCACGTGGTTTCCCCTGGGGGCCCACGTGGTTTCCCCTGGGGGCCCACATGATTGCTCCACCTCGCCCACGTGATTCCCCCTGGGGGCCCACGTGATTTCCCCTGGGGGCCCACGTGATTTCCCCTGGGGGCCCACGTGATTGCTCCACCTGGCCCAAGTGATTGCCCCACCTGGCCCACGTGATTTCCCCTGGGGGCCCACGTGATTTCCCCTGGGGGCCCACGTGATTTCCCCTGGGGGCCCACGTGGTTTCCCCTGGGGGCCCACATGATTGCTCCACCTCGCCCACGTGATTCCCCCTGGGGGCCCACGTGATTTCCCCTGGGGCCCACGTGATTTCCCCTGGGGACCCACGTGATTGCTCCACCTGGCCCACGTGATTACCCCACCTGGCCCACGTGATTGCCCCTCCTGGCCCACGTGATTTCCCCTGGGGGCCCACGTGATTTCCCCTGGGGGCCCACGTGATTTCCCCTGGGGGCCCACGTGATTTCCCCTGGGGGCCCACGTGATTTCCCCACCTGGCCCACGTGATTGCCCCACCTGGCCCACGTGATTTCCCCTGGGGGCCCACGTGATTTCCCCTGGGGGCCCACGTGATTTCCCCTGGGGGCCCACGTGATTGTTCCACCTGGCCCACGTGATTGCCCCACATGGCTCACGTGATTTCCCCTGGGGGCCCACGTGATTTCCCCTGGGGGCCCACGTGATTTCCCCTGGGGGCCCACGTGATGGCTCCACGTGGCCCACGTGATTTCCCCTGGGGGCCCACGTGATTTCCCCTGGGGGCCCACGTGATTTCCCCTGGGGGCCCACGTGATTTCCCCTGGGGGCCCACGTGATTTCCCCTGGGGGCCCACGTGATTTCCCCTGGGGGCCCACGTGATTGCTCCACCTGTCCCACGTGATTGCCCCACCTGGCCCACGTGATTGCCCCACCTGGGGGCCCACGTGATTTCCCCTGGGGGCCCACGTGATTTCCCCTGGGGGCCCACGTGATTTCCCCTGGGGGCCCACGTGATTTCCCCTGGGGGCCCATGTGATTTCCCCTGGGGGCCCACGTGATTTCCCCTGGGGGCCCACGTGATTTCCCCTGGGGGCCCACGTGATTTCCCCTGGGGGCCCACGTGATTTCCCCTGGGGGCCCACGTGATTTCCCCTGGGGGCCCATGTGATTTCCCCTGGGGGCCCACGTGATTTCCCCTGGGGGCCCACGTGATTTCCCCTCTGGGCCCACGTGATTTCCCCTGGGGGCCCACGTGATTTCCCCTGGGGGCCCACGTGATTTCCCCTGGGGGCCCACGTGATTGCTCCAGCTGGCCCACGTGATTGCCCCACCTGGCCCACGTGATTTCCCCTGGGGGCCCACGTGATTTCCCCTGGGGGCCCACGTGATTTCCCCTGGGGGCCCACGTGATTGCTCCAGCTGGCCCACGTGATTGCCCCACCTGGCCCACGTGATTTCCCCTGGGGGCCCACGTGATTTCCCCTGGGGGCCCACGTGATTTCCCCTGGGGGCCCACGTGATTTCCCCTGGGGGCCCACGTGATTTCCCCTGGGGGCCCACGTGATTGCCCCACCTGGCCCACGTGATTGCCCCACCTGGCCCACGTGATTTCCCCTGGGGGCCCACGTGATTTCCCCTGGGGGCCCACGTGATTTCCCCTGGGGGCCCACGTGATTGCCCCACCTGGCCCACGTGATTTCCCCATGTGGCCCACGTGATTTCCCCTGGGGGCCCACGTGATTTCCCCTGGGGGCCCACGTGATTTCCCCTGGGGGCCCACGTGATTTCCCCTGGGGGCCCACGTGATTTCCCCTGGGGGCCCACGTGATTTCCCCTGGGGGCCCACGTGATTTCCCCTGGGGGCCCACGTGATTGCTCCACCTGGCCCACGTGATTGCCCCACCTGGCCCACGTGATTTCCCCTGGGGGCCCACGTGATTACCCCTGGGGGCCCACGTGATTTCCCCTGGGGCACCACGTGATTTCCCCTGGGGGCCCACGTGATTTCCCCTGGGGGCCCACGTGATTTCCCCTGGGTGCCCACGTGATTTCCCCTGGGGGCCCACGTGATTTCCCCTGGGGGCCCACGTGATTTCCCCTGGGGGCCCACGTGATTTCCCCTGGGGGCCCACGTGATTTCACCTGGGGGCCCACGTGATTGCCCCACCTGGCCCACGTGATTGCCCCACCTGGCCCACGTGATTTCCCCGGGTGGCCCACGTGATTTGCCCTGGGGGCCCACGTGATTACCCTGGGGGCACACGTGATTGCTCCACCTGGCCCACGTGATTGCCCCACCTGGCCCACGTGATTTCCCCGGGTGGCCCACGTGATTTGCCCTGGGGGCCCACGTGATTTCCCCTGGGGGCCCACGTGATTTCCCCTGGGGGCACACGTGATTGCTCCACCTGGCCCACGTGTTTGCCACACCTGGCCCACGTGATTTCCCCTGGGGGCCCACGTGATTTCCGCTGGGGGCCCACGTGATTTCCCCTGGGGGCCCACGTGATTGCTCAACCTGGCCCACGTGATTTCCCCTGGGGGCCCACGTGATTTCCCCTGGGGGCCCACGTGATTTCCCCTGGGGGCCCACGTGATTTCCCCTGGGGGCCCACGTGATTGCTCCACCTGGCCCACGTGATTGCCCCACCTGGCCCACGTGATTTCCCCTGGGGGCCCACGTGATTTCCCCTGGGGGCCCACGTGATTTCCCCTGGGGGCCCACGTGATTGCTCCACCTCGCCCACGTGATTCCCCCTGGGGGCCCACGTGATTTCCCCTGGGGGCCCACGTGATTTGCCCTGGGGGCCCACGTGATTTCCCCTGGGGGCCCACGTGATTTCCCCTGGGGGCCCACGTGATTGCTCCACCGGGCCCACGTGATTGCCCCACCTGGCCCACGTGATTGCCCCTCCTGGCCCACGTGATTTCCCCTGGGGGCCCACGTGATTTCCCCTGGGGGCCCACGTGATTTCCCCTGGGGGCCCACGTGATTTCCCCTGGGGGCCCACGTGATTTCCCCACCTGGCCCACGTGATTGCCCAACCTGGCCCACGTGATTTCCCCTGGGGGCCCACGTGATTTCCCCTGGGGCCCATGTGATTTCCCCTGGGGGCCCACGTGATTGTTCCACCTGGCCCACGTGATTGCCCCACATGGCTCACGTGATTTCCCCTGGGGGGCCCACGTGATTACCCCTGGGGGCCCACGTGATTTCCCCTGGGGGCCCACGTGATTGCTCCACGTGGCCCACGTGATTTCCCCTTGGGGGCCCACGTGATTTCCCCTGGGGGCCCACGTGATTTCCCCTGGGGGCCCACGTGATTTCCCCTGGGGGCCCACGTGATTTCCCCTGGGGGCCCACGTGATTTCCCCTCGGGGGCCCACGTGATTGCGCCACCTGGGGGCCCACGTGATTGCCCCACCTGGCCCACGTGATTGCCCCACCTGGCCCACGTGATTTCCCCTGGGGGCCCACGTGATTTCCCCTGGGGGCCCACGTGATTTCCCCTGGGGGCCCACGTGATTTCCCCTGGGGGCCCATGTGATTTCCCCTGGGGGCCCACGTGATTTCCCCTGGGGGCCCACGTGATTTCCCCTGGGGGCCCACGTGATTGCTCCACCTGGCCCACGTGATTGCCCCACCTGGCCCACGTGATTTCCCCTGGGGGCCGACGTGATTTCCCCTGGGGGCCCACGTGATTTCCCCTCGCGGCCCACGTGATTTCCCCTGGGGGCCCACGTGATTGCTCCACCTGGCCCACGTGATTGCCCCACGTGGCCCACGTGATTTCCCCTGGGGGCCCACGTGATTTCCCCTGGGGGCCCACGTGATTTCCCCTGGGGGCCCACGTGATTTCCCCTGGGGGCCCACGTGATTTCCCCTGGGGGCCCACGTGATTTCCCCTGGGGGCCCACGTGATTTCCCCTGGGGGCCCACGTGATTTCCCCTAGGGGGCCCACGTGATTTGCCCTGGGGGCCCACGAGATTTCCCCTGGGGGCCCACGTGATTTCCCGTGGGGGCCCACGTGATTTCCCCTGGGGGCCCACGTGATTTCCCCTGGGGGCCCACGTGATTTCCCCTGGGTGCGCACGTGATTTCCCCTGGGGGCCCACGTGATTGCTCCACCTGGCCCCACGTGATTGCCCCACCTGGCCCACGTGATTTCCCCTTGGGGCCCACGTGATTTCCCCTGGGGGCCCACGTGATTTCCCCTGGGTACGCACGTGATTTCCCCTGGGGGCCCACATGATTGCTCCACCTGGCCCCACGTGATTGCCCCACCTGGCCCACGTGATTGCCCCACCTGGCCCACGTGATTTCCCCTGGGGGCCCACGTGATTACCCCTGGGTGCGCACGTGATTTCCCCTGGGGGCCCACGTGATTGCTCCACCTGGCCCCACGTGATTGCCCCACCTGGCCCACGTGATTTCGCCTGGGGGCCCATGTGATTTCCCCTGGGGGCCCTCGTGACTTCCCCTGGGGGCCCACGTGATTTCCCCTGGGGGCCCACGTGATTTCCCCTGGGGGCCCACGTGATTTCCCCTGGGGGCCCACGTGATTTCCCCTGGGGGCCCACGTGATTTCCCCTGGGGGCCCACGTGATTTCCCCTGGGGGCCCACGTGATTGCTCCACCTGGGGGCCCACGTGATTTCCCCTGGGGGCCCACGTGATTTCCCCTGGGGGCCCACGTGATTTCCCCTGGGGGCCCACGTGATTTCCCCTGGGGGCCCACGTGATTGCTCCACCTGGCCCACGTGATTTCCCCTGGGGGCCCACGTGATTTCCCCTGGGGGCCCACGTGATTTCCCCTGGGGGCCCACGTGATTGCTCCACCTGGGGGCCCACGTGATTGCCCCACCTGGCCCACGTGATTTCCCCTGGGGGCCCACGTGATTTCCCCTGGGGGCCCACGTGATTTCCCCTGGGGGCCCACGTGATTTCCCCTGGGGGCCCACGTGATTTCCCCTGGGGGCCCACGTGATTTCCCCTGGGGGCCCACGTGATTTCCCCTGGGGGCCCACGTGATTTCCCCTGGGGGCCCACGTGATTTCCCCTGGGGGCCCACGTGATTTCCACCGGGCCCACGTGATTGCCCCACCTGGCCCACGTGATTGCCCCACCTGGCCCACGTGATTTCCCCTGGGGGCCCACGTGATTTCCCCTGGGGGCCCACGTGATTTCCCCTGGGGGCCCACGTGATTTCCCCTTGGGGGCCCACGTGATTTCCCCTGGGGGCCCACGTGATTTCCCCTGGGGGCCCACGTGATTTCCCCTGGGGGCCCACGTGATTTCCCCTGGGGGCCCACGTGATTTCCCCTGGGGGCCCACGTGATTTCCCCTGGGGGCCCACGTGATTTCCCCTGGGGGCCCACGTGATTTCCCCTGGGGGCCCACGTGATTTCCCCTGGGGGCCCACGTGATTTCCCCTGGGGGCCCACGTGATTTCCCCTGGGGGCCCACGTGATTGCTCCACCTGGCCCACGTGATTGCCCCACCTGGCCCACGTGATTGCCCCACCTGGCCCACGTGATTTCCCCTGGGGGCCCACGTGATTTCCCCTGGGGGCCCACGTGATTTCCCCTGGGGGCCCACCTGATTTCTCCTGGGGGCCCACCTGATTTCCCCTGGGGGCCCACGTGATTTCCCCTGGGGGCCCACGTGATTTCCCCTGGGGGCCCACGTGATTTCCCCTGGGGGCCCACGTGATTTCCCCTGGGGGCCCACGTGATTTCTTCACCTGGCCCACGTGATTGCCCCACCTGGCCCACGTGATTTCCCCTGGGGGCCCACGTGATTTCCCCTGGGGGCCCACGTGATTTCCCCTGGGGGCCTACGTGATTGCTCCACCTGGACCACGTGATTTCCCCTGGGGGCCCACGTCACTTCCCCTGGTGGCCCACGTGATTTCCCCTGGGGCCCACGTGATTTCCCCTGGGGGCACACGTGATTGCTCCACCTGGCCCACCTGATTTCCCCTGGGGGCCCACGTGGTTTCCCCTGGGGTCCACGTGATTTCCCCTGGGGGCCCACGTGATTTCCCCTGGGGGCCCACGTGATTTCCCCTGGGGGCCCACGTGATTTCCCCTGGGGGCCCACGTGATTGCTCCACCTAGCCCACGTGATTGCCCCACCTGGCCCACGTGATTTCCCCTGGGGGCCCACGTGATTACCCATGAGGGCCCACGTGATTTCCCCTGGGGGCCTACATGATTGCTCCACCTGGCCCACGTGATTTCCCCTGGGGGCCCACGTGATTACCCATGGGGGCCCACGTGATTTCCCCTGGGGCCCACGTGATTTCCCCTGGGGGCCCACGTGATTGCTCCACCTGGCCCACGTGATTGCCCCACCTGGCCCACGTGATTTCCCCTGGGGGCCCACGTGATTTCCCCTGGGGGCCCACGTGATTTCCCCTGGGGGCCCACGTGATTGCTCAACCTGGGGGCCCACGTGATTTCCCCTGGGGGCCCACGTGATTTCCCCTGGGGGCCCACGTGATTTCCCCTGGGGGCCCACGTGATTTCCCCTGGGGGCCCACGTGATTGCTCCACCTGGCCCACGTGATTGCCCCACCTGGCCCACGTGATTTCCCCTAGGGGGCCCACGTGATTTCCCCTGGGGGCCCACGTGATTTCCCCTGGGGGCCCACGTGATTTCCCCTGGGGGCCCACGTGATTGCTCCACCTGGGGGCCCACGTGATTGCCACACCTGGCCCACGTGATTTCCCCTGGGGGCCCACGTGATTTCCCCTGGGGGCCCACGTGATTTCCCCTGGGGGCCCACGTGATTGCCCCTGGGGGCCCACGTGATTTCCCCTGGGGGCCCACGTGATTTCCCCTGGGGGCCCACGTGATTTCCCCTGGGGGCCCACGTGATTTCCCCTGGGGGCCCACGTGATTGCTCCACCTGGCCCAAGTGATTGCCCCACCTGGCCCACGTGATTTCCCCTGGGGGCCCACGTGATTTCCCCTGGGGGCCCACGTGGTTTCCCCTGGGGGCCCACGTGGTTTCCCCTGGGGGCCCACATGATTGCTCCACCTCGCCCACGTGATTTCCCCTGGGGGCCCACGTGATTTCCCCTGGGGGCCCACGTGATTTCCCCTGGGGGCCCACGTGATTGCTCCACCTGGCCCACGTGATTGCCCCACCTGGCCCACGTGATTTCCCCTGGGGGCCCACGTGATTTCCCCTGGGGGCCCACGTGATTTCCCCTGGGGGCCCACGTGGTTTCCCCTGGGGGCCCACATGATTGCTCCACCTCGCCCACGTGATTCCCCCTGGGGGCCCACGTGATTTCCCCTGGGGCCCACGTGATTTCCCCTGGGGGCCCACGTGATTTCACCTGGGGGCCCACGTGATTACCCCACCTGGCCCACGTGATTGCCCCACCTGGCCCACGTGATTTCCCCTGGGGGCCCACGTGATTTCCCCTGGGGGCCCACGTGATTTCCCCTGGGGGCCCACGTGATTTCCCCTGGGGGCCCACGTGATTTCCCCACCTGGCCCACGTGATTGCCCCACCTGGCCCACGTGATTTCCCCTGGGGGCCCACGTGATTTCCCCTGGGGGCCCACGTGATTTCCCCTGGGGGCCCACGTGATTGTTCCACCTGGGGGCCCACGTGATTGCCCCACCTGGCCCACGTGATTTCCCCTGGGGGCCCACGTGATTTCCCCTGGGGGCCCACGTGATTTCCCCTGGGGGCCCACGTGATGGCTCCACGTGGCCCACGTGATTTCCCCTGGGGGCCCACGTGATTTCCCCTGGGGGCCCACGTGATTTCCCCTCGGGGGCCCACGTGATTTCCCCTGGGGGCCCACGTGATTTCCCCTGGGGGCCCACGTGATTTCCCCTCGGGGCCCACGTGATTGCTCCACCTGTCCCACGTGATTGCCCCACCTGGCCCACGTGATTGCCCCACCTCGCCCACGTGATTTCCCCTGGGGGCCCACGTGATTTCCCCTGGGGGCCCACGTGATTTCCCCTGGGGGCCCACGTGATTTCCCCTGGGGGCCCATGTGATTTCCCCTGGGGGCCCACGTGATTTCCCCTGGGGGCCCACGTGATTTCCCCTGGGGGCCCACGTGATTTCCCCTGGGGGCCCACGTGATTTCCCCTGGGGGCCCACGTGATTTCCCCTGGGGGCCCATGTGATTTCCCCTGGGGGCCCACGTGATTTCCCCTGGGGGCCCACGTGATTTCCCCTCTGGGCCCACGTGATTTGCCCTGGGGGCCCACGTGATTTCCCCTGGGGGCCCACGTGATTTCCCCTGGGGGCCCACGTGATTGCTCCACCTGGCCCACGTGATTGCCCCACCTGGCCCACGTGATTTCCCCTGGGGGCCCACGTGATTTCCCCTGGGGGCCCACGTGATTTCCCCTGGGGGCCCACGTGATTGCTCCAGCTGGCCCCCATGATTGCCCCACCTGGCCCACGTGATTTCCCCTGGAGGCCCACGTGATTTCCCCTGGGGGCCCACGTGATTCCCCATGGGGGCCCACGTGATTCCCCCTGGGGGCCCACGTGATTTCCCCTGGGGGCCCACGTGATTGCCCCACCTGGCCCACGTGATTGCCCCACCTGGCCCACGTGATTTCCCCTGGGGGCCCACGTGATTTCCCCTGGGGGCCCACGTGATTTCCCCTGGGGGCCCACGTGATTGCCCCACCTGGCCCACGTGATTTCCCCTGGGGGCCCACGTGATTTCCCCTGGGGGCCCACGTGATTTCCCCTGGGGGCCCACGTGATTTCCCCTGGGGGCCCACGTGATTTCCCCTGGGGGCCCACGTGATTTCCCCTGGGGGCCCACGTGATTTCCCCTGGGGGCCCACGTGATTTCCCCTGGGGGCCCACGTGATTGCTCCACCTGGCCCACGTGATTGCCCCACCTGGCCCACGTGATTTCCCCTGGGGGCCCACGTGATTACCCCTGGGGGCCCACGTGATTTCCCCTGGGGCACCACGTGATTTCCCCTGGGGGCCCACGTGATTTCCCCTGGGGGCCCACGTGATTTCCCCTGGGTGCCCACGTGATTTCCCCTGGGGGCCCACGTGATTTCCCCTGGGGGCCCACGTGATTTCCCCTGGGGGCCCACGTGATTTCCCCTGGGGGCCCACGTGATTTCCCCTGGGGGCCCACGTGATTGCCCCACCTGGCCCACGTGATTGCCCCACCTGGCCCACGTGATTTCCCCTGGGGGCCCACGTGATTTCCCCTGGGGGCCCACGTGATTTCCCCTGGGGGCCCACGTGATTGCTCCACCTGGCCCACGTGATTGCCCCACCTGGCCCACGTGATTTCCCCTGGGGGCCCACGTGATTTCCCCTGGGGGCCCACGTGATTTCCCCTGGGGGCCCACGTGATTTCCCCTGGGGGCACACGTGATTGCTCCACCTGGCCCACGTGTTTGCCACACCTGGCCCACGTGATTTCCCCTGGGGGCCCACGTGATTTCCGCTGGGGGCCCACGTGATTTCCCCTGGGGGCCCACGTGATTGCTCAACCTGGCCCACGTGATTTCCCCTGGGGGCCCACGTGATTTCCACTGGGGGCCCACGTGATTTCCCCTGGGGGCCCACGTGATTTCCCCTGGGGGCCAACGTGATTGCTCCACCTGGCCCAAGTGATTGCCCCACCTGGCCCACGTGATTTCCCCTGGGGGCCCACGTGATTTCCCCTGGGGGCCCACGTGGTTTCCCCTGGGGGCCCACATGATTGCTCCACCTCGCCCACGTGATTCCCCCTGGGGGCCCACGTGATTTCCCCTGGGGGCCCACGTGATTTGCCCTGGGGGCCCACGTGATTTCCCCTGGGGCCCACGTGATTTCCCCTGGGGACCCACGTGATTGCTCCACCTGGCCCACGTGATTTCCCCACCTGGCCCACGTGATTTCCCCTGGGGGCCCACGTGATTTCCCCTGGGGGCCCACGTGATTTCCCCTGGGGGCCCACGTGATTTCCCCTGGGGGCCCACGTGATTTCCCCTGGGGGCCCACGTGATTTCCCCACCTGGCCCACGTGATTGCCCCACCTGGCCCACGTGATTTCCCCTGGGGGCCCACGTGATTTCCCCTGGGGGCCCACGTGATTTCCCCTGGGGGCCCACGTGATTTCCACCTGGCCCACGTGATTGCCCCACCTGGCCCACGTGATTTCCCCTGGGGGCCCACGTGATTTCCCCTGGGGGCCCACGTGATTTCCCCTGGGGGCCCACGTGATTGCTCCACCTGGCCCACGTGATTTCCCCTGGGGGCCCACGTGATTTCCCCTGGGGGCCCACGTGATTTCCCCTGGGGGCCCACGTGATTTCCCCTGGGGGCCCACGTGATTTCCCCTGGGGGCCCACGTGATTTCCCCTGGGGGCCCACGTGATTGCTCCACCTGTCCCACGTGATTGCCCCACCTGGCCCACGTGATTGCCCCACCTGGCCCACGTGATTTCCCCTGGGGGCCCACGTGATTTCCCCTGGGGGCCCACGTGATTTCCCCTGGGGGCCCACGTGATTTCCCCTGGGGGCCCACGTGATTTCCCCTGGGGGCCCACGTGATTTCCCCTGGGGGCCCACGTGATTTCCCCTGGGGGCCCACGTGATTGCTCCACCTGGCCCACGTGATTGCCCCACCTGGCCCACGTGATTTCCCCTGGGGGCCGACGTGATTTCCCCTGGGGGCCCACGTGATTTCCCCTGGGGGCCCACGTGATTTCCCCTGGGGGCCCACGTGATTGCTCCACCTGGCCCACGTGATTGCCCCACCTGGCCCACGTGATTTCCCCTGGGGGCCCACGTGATTTCCCCTGGGGGCCCACGTGATTTCCCCTGGGGGCCCACGTGATTTCCCCTGGGGGCCCACGTGATTTCCCCTGGGGGCCCACGTGATTTCCCCTGGGGGCCCACGTGATTTCCCCTGGGGGCCCACGTAATTTCCCCTAGGGGCCCACGTGATTTGCCCTGGGGGCCCACGAGATTTCCCCTGGGGGCCCACGTGATTTCCCGTGGGGGCCCACGTGATTTCCCCTGGGGGCCCACGTGACTTCCCCTGGGGCCCCACGTGATTTCCCCTGGGTGCGCACGTGATTTCCCCTGGGGGCCCACGGGATTGCTCCACCTGGCCCCACGTGATTGCCCCACCTGGCCCACGTGATTTCCCCTTGGGGCCCACGTGATTTCCCCTGGGGGCCCACGTGATTTCCCCTGGGTACGCACGTGATTTCCCCTGGGGGCCCACATGATTGCTCCACCTGGCCCCACGTGATTGCCCCACCTGGCCCACGTGATTGCCCCACCTGGCCCACGTGATTTCCCCTGGGGGCCCACGTGATTACCCCTGGGTGCGCACGTGATTTCCCCTGGGGGCCCACGTGATTGCTCCACCTGGCCCCACGTGATTGCCCCACCTGGCCCACGTGATTTCGCCTGGGGGCCCATGTGATTTCCCCTGGGGGCCCTCGTGACTTCCCCTGGGGGCCCACGTGATTTCCCATGGGGGCCCACGTGATTTCCCCTGGGGGCCCACGTGATTTCCCCGTGGGGCCCACGTGATTTCCCCTGGGGGCCCACGTGATTACCCATGGGGGCCCACGTGATTTCCCCTGGGGGCCTACGTGATTGCTCCACCTGGCCCACGTGATTTCCCCTGGGGGCCCACGTGATTTCCCCTGGTGGCCCACGTGATTTCCCCTGGGGCCCACGTGATTTCCCCTGGGGGCACACGTGAATGCTCCACCTGGCCCACCTGATTTCCCCTGGGGGGCCACGTGTTTTCCCCTGGGGGCCCACGTGATTTCCCCTGGGGGCCCAAGTGATTGCTCCACCTGGCACACGTGATTGCCCCACCTGGCCCACGTGATTTCCCCGAGTGGCCCACGTGATTTCCCCTGGGGACCCACGTGATTCCCCCTGGGGGCCCACGTGATTTCCCCTGGGGGCCCACGTGATTTCCCCTGGGGGCCCAGGCGATTTCCCCTGGGGGCCCACGTGATTTCCCCTGGGGGCCCACGTGATTTCCCCTGGGGGCCCACGTGATTTCCCCTGGGGGCCCACGTGATTGCTCCACCTGGCCCACGTGATTGCCCCACCTGGCCCACGTGATTGCCCCACCTGGCCCACGTGATTTCCCCTGGGGGCCCACGTGATTACCCCTGGGGGCCCACGTGATTTCCCCTGGGGGCCCACGTGATTTCCCCTTGGGGCCCACGTGATTTGCACTGGGGGCCCAGGTGATTTCCCCTGGGGGCCCACGTGACTTCCCCTGGGGGCCCACGTGATTTCCCATGGGGGCCCACGTGATTTCCCCTGGGGGCCCACGTGATTTCCCCTGGGGGCCCACGTGATTTCCCCTGGGGGCCCACGTGATTTCCCCTGGGGGCCCACGTGATTTCCCCTGGGGGCCCACGTGATTTCCCCTGGGGGCCCACGTGATTTCCCCTGGGGGCCCACGTGATTGCTCCACCTGGCCCACGTGATTGCCCCACCTGGCCCACGTGATTGCCCCACCTGGCCCACGTGATTTCCCCTGGGGGCCCACGTGATTTCCCCTGGGGGCCCACGTGATTTCCCCTGGGGGCCCACGTGATTTCCCCTGGGGGCCCACGTGATTTCCCCTGGGGGCCCACGTGATTTCCCCTGGGGGCCCACGTGATTTCCCCTGGGGGCCCACGTGATTTCCCCTGGGGGCCCACGTGATTTCCCCTGGGGGCCCACGTGATTTCTCCACCTGGCCCACGTGATTGCCCCACCTGGCCCACGTGATTTCCCCTGGGGGCCCACGTGATTTCCCCTGGGGGCCCACGTGATTTCCCCTGGGGGCCCACGTGATTGCTCCACCTGGCCCACGTGATTTCCCCTGGGGGCCCACGTGACTTCCCCTGGTGGCCCACGTGATTTCCCCTGGGGCCCACGTGATTTCCCCTGGGGGCACACGTGATTGCTCCACCTGGCCCACCTGATTTCCCCTGGGGGCCCACGTGGTTTCCCCTGGGGTCCACGTGATTTCCCCTGGGGGCCCACGTGATTTCCCCTGGGGGCCCACGTGATTTCCCCTGGGGGCCCACGTGATTTCCCCTGGGGGCCCACGTGATTGCTCCACCTGGCCCACGTGATTGCCCCACCTGGCCCACGTGATTTCCCCTGGGGGCCCACGTGATTACCCATGAGGGCCCACGTGATTTCCCCTGGGGGCCTACATGATTGCTCCACCTGGCCCACGTGATTTCCCCTGGGGGCCCACGTGATTACCCATGGGGGCCCACGTGATTTCCCCTGGGGCCCACGTGATTTCCCCTGGGGGCCCACGTGATTGCTCCACCTGGCCCACGTGATTGCCCCACGTGTCCCACGTGATTTCACCTGGGGGCCCACGTGATTTCCCCTGGGGGCCCACGTGATTTTCCCTGGGGGCCCACGTGTTTCTCAACCTGGCCCACGTGATTTCCCTTGGGGGCCCACGTGATTTCCACTGGGGGCCCACGTGATTTACCCTGGGGGCCCACGTGATTTCCCATGGGGGCCCACGTGATTGCTCCACCTGGCCCACGTGATTGCCCCACCTGGCCCACGTGATTTCCCCTGGGGGCCCACGTGATTTCCCCTGGGGGCCCACGTGATTTCCCCTGGGGGCCCACGTGATTTCCCCTGGGGGCCCACGTGATTGCTCCACCTGGCCCACGTGATTGCCCCACCTGGCCCACGTGATTTCCCCTGGGGGCCCACGTGATTTCCCCTGGGGGCCCACGTGATTTCCCCTGGGGGCCCACGTGATTGCTCAACCTGGCCCACGTGATTTCCCCTGGGGGCCCACGTGATTTCCACTGGGGGCCCACGTGATTTCCCCTGGGGGCCCACGTGATTTCCCCTGGGGGCCCACGTGATTGCTCCACCTGGCCCAAGTGATTGCCCCACCTGGCCCACGTGATTTCCCCTGGGGGCCCACGTGATTTCCCCTGGGGGCCCACGTGGTTTCCCCTGGGGGCCCACGTGGTTTCCCCTGGGGGCCCACATGATTGCTCCACCTCGCCCACGTGATTCCCCCTGGGGGCCCACGTGATTTCCCCTGGGGGCCCACGTGATTTCCCCTGGGGGCCCACGTGATTGCTCCACCTGGCCCAAGTGATTGCCCCACCTGGCCCACGTGATTTCCCCTGGGGGCCCACGTGATTTCCCCTGGGGGCCCACGTGATTTCCCCTGGGGGCCCACGTGGTTTCCCCCTGGGGGCCCACATGATTGCTCCACCTCGCCCACGTGATTCCCCCTGGGGGCCCACGTGATTTCCCCTGGGGCCCACGTGATTTCCCCTGGGGACCCACGTGATTGCTCCACCTGGCCCACGTGATTACCCCACCTGGCCCACGTGATTTCCCCTGGGGGCCCACGTGATTTCCCCTGGGGGCCCACGTGATTTCCCCTGGGGGCCCACGTGATTTCCCCTGGGGGCCCACGTGATTTCCCCTGGGGGCCCACGTGATTTCACCACCTGGCCCACGTGATTGCCCCACCTGGCCCACGTGATTTCCCCTGGGGGCCCACGTGATTTCCCCTGGGGGCCCACGTGATTTCCCCTGGGGGCCCACGTGATTGCTCCACCTGGGGGCCCACGTGATTGCCCCACCTGGCCCACGTGATTTCCCCTGGGGGCCCACGTGATTTCCCCTGGGGGCCCACGTGATTTCCCCTGGGGGCCCACGTGATTGCTCCTGGGGGCCCACGTGATTTCCCCTGGGGGCCCACGTGATTTCCCCTGGGGGCCCACGTGATTTCCCCTGGGGGCCCACGTGATTTCCCCTGGGGGCCCACGTGATTTCCCCTGGGGGCCCACGTGATTTCCCCTGGGGGCCCACGTGATTGCTCCACCTGGCCCACGTGATTGCCCCACCTGGCCCACGTGATTGCCCCACCTGGCCCACGTGATTTCCCCTGGGGGCCCACGTGATTTCCCCTGGGGGCCCACGTGATTTCCCCTGGGGGCCCACGTGATTTCCCCTGGGGGCCCATGTGATTTCCCCTGGGGGCCCACGTGATTTCCCCTGGGGGCCCACGTGATTTCCCCTGGGGGCCCACGTGATTTCCCCTGGGGGCCCACGTGATTTCCCCTGGGGGCCCACGTGATTTCCCCTGGGGGCCCATGTGATTTCCCCTGGGGGCCCACGTGATTTCCCCTGGGGGCCCACGTGATTTCCCCTCTGGGCCCACGTGATTTGCCCTGGGGGCCCACGTGATTTCCCCTGGGGGCCCACGTGATTTCCCCTGGGGGCCCACGTGATTGCTCCAGCTGGCCCCCATGATTGCCCCACCTGGCACACGTGATTTCCCCTGGGGGCCCACGGGATTTCCCCTGGGGGCCCACGTGATTTCCCCTGGGGGCCCACGTGATTGCTCCACCTGGCCCACGTGATTGCCCCACCTGGCCCACGTGATTTCCCCTGGGGGCCCACGTGATTTCCCCTGGGGGCCCACGTGATTTCCCCTGGGGGCCCACGTGATTTCCCCTGGGGGCCCACGTGATTTCCCCTGGGGGCCCACGTGATTTCCCCACCTGGCCCACGTGATTGCCCCACCTGGCCCACGTGATTTCCCCTGGGGGCCCACGTGATTTCCCCTGGGGGCCCACGTGATTTCCCCTGGGGGCCCACGTGATTGCCCCACCTGGCCCACGTGATTTCCCCTGGGGGCCCACGTGATTTCCCCTGGGGGCCCACGTGATTTCCCCTGGGGGCCCACGTGATTTCCCCTGGGGGCCCACGTGATTTCCCCTGGGGGCCCACGTGATTTCCCCTGGGGGCCCACGTGATTTCCCCTGGGGGCCCACGTGATTTCCCCTGGGGGCCCACGTGATTGCTCCACCTGGGGGCCCACGTGATTGCCCCACCTGGCCCACGTGATTTCCCCTGGGGGCCCACGTGATTTCCCCTGGGGGCCCACGTGATTTCCCCTGGGGGCCCACGTGATTTCCCCTGGGGGCCCACGTGATTTCCCCTGGGGGCCCACGTGATTTCCCCTGGGGGCCCACGTGATTTCCCCTGGGGGCCCACGTGATTTCCCCTGGGGGCCCACGTGATTTCCCCTGGGGGCCCACGTGATTTCCCCTGGGGGCCCACGTGATTGCTCCACCTGGCCCACGTGATTGCCCCACCTGGCCCACGTGATTTCCCCTGGGGGCCCACGTGATTTCCCCTGGGGGCCCACGTGATTTCCCCTGGGGGCCCACGTGATTTCCCCTGGGGGCCCACGTGATTGCTCCACCTGGGGGCCCACGTGATTGCCCCACCTGGGGGCCCACGTGATTTCCCCTGGGGGCCCACGTGATTTCCCCTGGGGGCCCACGTGATTTCCCCTGGGGGCCCACGTGATTTCCCCTGGGGGCCCACGTGATTTCCCCTGGGGGCCCACGTGATTTCCCCTGGGGGCCCACGTGATTTCCCCTGGGGGCCCACGTGATTTCCCCTGGGGGCCCACGTGATTTCCACCTGGGGGCCCACGTGATTGCCCCACCTGGCCCACGTGATTTCCCCTGGGGGCCCACGTGATTTCCCCTGGGGGCCCACGTGATTTCCCCTGGGGGCCCACGTGATTGCTCCACCTGGGGGCCCACGTGATTTCCCCTGGGGGCCCACGTGATTTCCCCTGGGGGCCCACGTGATTTCCCCTGGGGGCCCACGTGATTTCCCCTGGGGGCCCACGTGATTTCCCCTGGGGGCCCACGTGATTTCCACCTGGGGGCCCACGTGATTGCCCCACCTGGCCCACGTGATTTCCCCACCTGGCCCACGTGATTTCCCCTGGGGGCCCACGTGATTTCCCCTGGGGGCCCACGTGATTTCCCCTGGGGGCCCACGTGATTTCCCCTGGGGGCCCACGTGATTTCCCCACCTGGCCCACGTGATTGCCCCAGGGGGCCCACGTGATTTCCCCTGGGGGCCCACGTGATTTCCCCTGGGGGCCCACGTGATTTCCCCTGGGGGCCCACGTGATTTCCCCTGGGGGCCCACGTGATTGCCCCACCTGGCCCACGTGATTTCCCCTGGGGGCCCACGTGATTTCCCCTGGGGGCCCACGTGATTTCCCCTGGGGGCCCACGTGATTTCCCCTGGGGGCCCACGTGATTTCCCCTGGGGGCCCACGTGATTTCCCCTGGGGGCCCACGTGATTTCCCCTGGGGGCCCACGTGATTTCCCCTGGGGGCCCACGTGATTTCCCCTGGGGGCCCACGTGATTTCCCCTGGGGGCCCACGTGATTGCTCCACCTGGCCCACGTGATTGCCCCACCTGGCCCACGTGATTGCCCCACCTGGCCCACGTGATTTCCCCTGGGGGCCCACGTGATTTCCCCTGGGGGCCCACGTGATTTCCCCTGGGGGCCCACGTGATTTCCCCTGGGGGCCCACGTGATTTCCCCTGGGGGCCCACGTGATTTCCCCTGGGGGCCCACGTGATTTCCCCTGGGGGCCCACGTGATTGCTCCACCTGGGGGCCCACGTGATTGCCCCACCTGGCCCACGTGATTTCCCCTGGGGGCCCACGTGATTTCCCCTGGGGGCCCACGTGATTTCCCCTGGGGGCCCACGTGATTTCCCCTGGGGGCCCACGTGATTGCTCCACCTGGGGGCCCACGTGATTGCCCCACCTGGCCCACGTGATTTCCCCTGGGGGCCCACGTGATTTCCCCTGGGGGCCCACGTGATTTCCCCTGGGGGCCCACGTGATTTCCCCTGGGGGCCCACGTGATTTCCCCTGGGGGCCCACGTGATTTCCCCTGGGGGCCCACGTGATTTCCCCTGGGGGCCCACGTGATTTCCCCTGGGGGCCCACGTGATTTCCCCTGGGGGCCCACGTGATTTCCCCTGGGGGCCCACGTGATTTCCCCTGGGGGCCCACGTGATTTCCCCTGGGGGCCCACGTGATTTCCCCTGGGGGCCCACGTGATTTCCCCTGGGGGCCCACGTGATTTCCCCTGGGGGCCCACGTGATTGCTCCACCTGGGGGCCCACGTGATTGCCCCACCTGGCCCACGTGATTTCCCCTGGGGGCCCACGTGATTTCCCCTGGGGGCCCACGTGATTTCCCCTGGGGGCCCACGTGATTTCCCCTGGGGGCCCACGTGATTTCCACCTGGGGGCCCACGTGATTGCCCCACCTGGCCCACGTGATTGCCCCACCTGGCCCACGTGATTTCCCCTGGGGGCCCACGTGATTTCCCCTGGGGGCCCACGTGATTTCCCCTGGGGGCCCACGTGATTGCTCCACCTGGGGGCCCACGTGATTGCCCCACCTGGCCCACGTGATTTCCCCTGGGGGCCCACGTGATTTCCCCTGGGGGCCCACGTGATTTCCCCTGGGGGCCCACGTGATTTCCCCTGGGGGCCCACGTGATTTCCCCTGGGGGCCCACGTGATTTCCCCTGGGGGCCCACGTGATTTCCCCTGGGGGCCCACGTGATTTCCCCTGGGGGCCCACGTGATTTCCCCTGGGGGCCCACGTGATTGCTCCACCTGGGGGCCCACGTGATTTCCCCTGGGGGCCCACGTGATTTCCCCTGGGGGCCCACGTGATTTCCCCTGGGGGCCCACGTGATTTCCCCTGGGGGCCCACGTGATTGCTCCACCTGGGGGCCCACGTGATTTCCCCTGGGGGCCCACGTGATTTCCCCTGGGGGCCCACGTGATTTCCCCTGGGGGCCCACGTGATTGCTCCACCTGGCCCACGTGATTGCCCCACCTGGCCCACGTGATTTCCCCTGGGGGCCCACGTGATTTCCCCTGGGGGCCCACGTGATTTCCCCTGGGGGCCCACGTGATTTCCCCTGGGGGCCCACGTGATTTCCCCTGGGGGCCCACGTGATTTCCCCTGGGGGCCCACGTGATTTCCCCTGGGGGCCCACGTGATTTCCCCTGGGGGCCCACGTGATTTCCCCTGGGGGCCCACGTGATTGCTCCACCTGGGGGCCCACGTGATTGCCCCACCTGGCCCACGTGATTGCCCCACCTGGCCCACGTGATTTCCCCTGGGGGCCCACGTGATTTCCCCTGGGGGCCCACGTGATTTCCCCTGGGGGCCCACGTGATTTCCCCTGGGGGCCCACGTGATTTCCCCTGGGGGCCCACGTGATTTCCCCTGGGGGCCCACGTGATTTCCCCTGGGGGCCCACGTGATTTCCCCTGGGGGCCCACGTGATTTCCCCTGGGGGCCCACGTGATTTCCCCTGGGGGCCCACGTGATTTCCCCTGGGGGCCCACGTGATTTCCCCTGGGGGCCCACGTGATTTCCCCTGGGGGCCCACGTGATTTCCCCTGGGGGCCCACGTGATTTCCCCTGGGGGCCCACGTGATTGCTCCACCTGGGGGCCCACGTGATTGCCCCACCTGGCCCACGTGATTTCCCCACCTGGCCCACGTGATTTCCCCTGGGGGCCCACGTGATTTCCCCTGGGGGCCCACGTGATTTCCCCTGGGGGCCCACGTGATTTCCCCTGGGGGCCCACGTGATTTCCCCTGGGGGCCCACGTGATTTCCCCTGGGGGCCCACGTGATTTCCCCTGGGGGCCCACGTGATTTCCCCTGGGGGCCCACGTGATTTCCCCTGGGGGCCCACGTGATTTCTCCACCTGGGGGCCCACGTGATTGCCCCACCTGGCCCACGTGATTTCCCCTGGGGGCCCACGTGATTTCCCCTGGGGGCCCACGTGATTTCCCCTGGGGGCCCACGTGATTGCTCCACCTGGGGGCCCACGTGATTTCCCCTGGGGGCCCACGTGATTTCCCCTGGGGGCCCACGTGATTTCCCCTGGGGGCCCACGTGATTTCCCCTGGGGGCCCACGTGATTGCTCCACCTGGGGGCCCACGTGATTTCCCCTGGGGGCCCACGTGATTTCCCCTGGGGGCCCACGTGATTTCCCCTGGGGGCCCACGTGATTTCCCCTGGGGGCCCACGTGATTTCCCCTGGGGGCCCACGTGATTTCCCCTGGGGGCCCACGTGATTGCTCCACCTGGGGGCCCACGTGATTGCCCCACCTGGCCCACGTGATTTCCCCTGGGGGCCCACGTGATTTCCCCTGGGGGCCCACGTGATTTCCCCTGGGGGCCCACGTGATTTCCACCTGGGGGCCCACGTGATTTCCCCTGGGGGCCCACGTGATTTCCCCTGGGGGCCCACGTGATTTCCCCTGGGGGCCCACGTGATTTCCCCTGGGGGCCCACGTGATTGCTCCACCTGGGGGCCCACGTGATTGCCCCACCTGGCCCACGTGATTTCCCCTGGGGGCCCACGTGATTTCCCCTGGGGGCCCACGTGATTTCCCCTGGGGGCCCACGTGATTGCCCACCTGGGGGCCCACGTGATTTCCCCTGGGGGCCCACGTGATTTCCCCTGGGGGCCCACGTGATTTCCCCTGGGGGCCCACGTGATTTCCCCTGGGGGCCCACGTGATTGCTCCACCTGGGGGCCCACGTGATTGCCCCACCTGGCCCACGTGATTTCCCCTGGGGGCCCACGTGATTTCCCCTGGGGGCCCACGTGATTTCCCCTGGGGGCCCACGTGATTTCCCCTGGGGGCCCACGTGATTTCCACCTGGGGGCCCACGTGATTGCCCCACCTGGCCCACGTGATTTCCCCTGGGGGCCCACGTGATTTCCCCTGGGGGCCCACGTGATTTCCCCTGGGGGCCCACGTGATTTCCACCTGGGGGCCCACGTGATTGCCCCACCTGGCCCACGTGATTTCCCCTGGGGGCCCACGTGATTTCCCCTGGGGGCCCACGTGATTTCCCCTGGGGGCCCACGTGATTTCCACCTGGGGGCCCACGTGATTTCCCCTGGGGGCCCACGTGATTTCCCCTGGGGGCCCACGTGATTTCCCCTGGGGGCCCACGTGATTTCCCCTGGGGGCCCACGTGATTTCCCCTGGGGGCCCACGTGATTTCCCCTGGGGGCCCACGTGATTTCCCCTGGGGGCCCACGTGATTTCCCCTGGGGGCCCACGTGATTTCCCCTGGGGGCCCACGTGATTTCCCCTGGGGGCCCACGTGATTTCCCCTGGGGGCCCACGTGATTTCCCCTGGGGGCCCACGTGATTTCCACCTGGGGGCCCACGTGATTGCCCCACCTGGCCCACGTGATTTCCCCTGGGGGCCCACGTGATTTCCCCTGGGGGCCCACGTGATTTCCCCTGGGGGCCCACGTGATTTCCCCTGGGGGCCCACGTGATTGCTCCACCTGGGGGCCCACGTGATTGCCCCACCTGGCCCACGTGATTTCCCCACCTGGCCCACGTGATTTCCCCTGGGGGCCCACGTGATTTCCCCTGGGGGCCCACGTGATTTCCCCTGGGGGCCCACGTGATTTCCCCTGGGGGCCCACGTGATTTCCCCTGGGGGCCCACGTGATTTCCCCTGGGGGCCCACGTGATTTCCCCTGGGGGCCCACGTGATTTCCCCTGGGGGCCCACGTGATTGCTCCACCTGGGGGCCCACGTGATTGCCCCACCTGGCCCACGTGATTTCCCCTGGGGGCCCACGTGATTTCCCCTGGGGGCCCACGTGATTTCCCCTGGGGGCCCACGTGATTTCCCCTGGGGGCCCACGTGATTTCCCCTGGGGGCCCACGTGATTTCCCCTGGGGGCCCACGTGATTTCCCCTGGGGGCCCACGTGATTTCCCCTGGGGGCCCACGTGATTTCCCCTGGGGGCCCACGTGATTTCTCCACCTGGGGGCCCACGTGATTGCCCCACCTGGCCCACGTGATTTCCCCTGGGGGCCCACGTGATTTCCACCTGGGGGCCCACGTGATTTCCCCTGGGGGCCCACGTGATTTCCCCTGGGGGCCCACGTGATTTCCCCTGGGGGCCCACGTGATTTCCCCTGGGGGCCCACGTGATTGCTCCACCTGGGGGCCCACGTGATTTCCCCTGGGGGCCCACGTGATTTCCCCTGGGGGCCCACGTGATTTCCCCTGGGGGCCCACGTGATTTCCACCTGGGGGCCCACGTGATTGCCCCACCTGGCCCACGTGATTTCCCCTGGGGGCCCACGTGATTTCCCCTGGGGGCCCACGTGATTTCCCCTGGGGGCCCACGTGATTTCCCCTGGGGGCCCACGTGATTTCCCCTGGGGGCCCACGTGATTTCCCCTGGGGGCCCACGTGATTTCCCCTGGGGGCCCACGTGATTTCCCCTGGGGGCCCACGTGATTTCCCCTGGGGGCCCACGTGATTTCCCCTGGGGGCCCACGTGATTTCCCCTGGGGGCCCACGTGATTTCCCCTGGGGGCCCACGTGATTTCCCCTGGGGGCCCACGTGATTTCCCCTGGGGGCCCACGTGATTTCCCCTGGGGGCCCACGTGATTTCCCCTGGGGGCCCACGTGATTTCCCCACCTGGCCCACGTGATTTCCCCTGGGGGCCCACGTGATTGCTCCACCTGGGGGCCCACGTGATTGCCCCACCTGGCCCACGTGATTTCCCCACCTGGCCCACGTGATTTCCCCTGGGGGCCCACGTGATTTCCCCTGGGGGCCCACGTGATTTCCCCTGGGGGCCCACGTGATTTCCCCTGGGGGCCCACGTGATTTCCCCTGGGGGCCCACGTGATTTCCCCTGGGGGCCCACGTGATTGCTCCACCTGGGGGCCCACGTGATTGCCCCACCTGGCCCACGTGATTTCCCCTGGGGGCCCACGTGATTTCCCCTGGGGGCCCACGTGATTTCCCCTGGGGGCCCACGTGATTTCCCCTGGGGGCCCACGTGATTTCCCCTGGGGGCCCACGTGATTTCCCCTGGGGGCCCACGTGATTTCCCCTGGGGGCCCACGTGATTTCCACCTGGGGGCCCACGTGATTGCCCCACCTGGCCCACGTGATTGCCCCACCTGGCCCACGTGATTTCCCCTGGGGGCCCACGTGATTTCCCCTGGGGGCCCACGTGATTTCCCCTGGGGGCCCACGTGATTTCCCCTGGGGGCCCACGTGATTTCCCCTGGGGGCCCACGTGATTTCCCCTGGGGGCCCACGTGATTTCCCCTGGGGGCCCACGTGATTTCCCCTGGGGGCCCACGTGATTTCCCCTGGGGGCCCACGTGATTTCCCCTGGGGGCCCACGTGATTTCCCCTGGGGGCCCACGTGATTTCTCCACCTGGCCCACGTGATTGCCCCACCTGGCCCACGTGATTTCCCCTGGGGGCCCACGTGATTTCCCCTGGGGGCCCACGTGATTTCCCCTGGGGGCCCACGTGATTTCCCCTGGGGGCCCACGTGATTTCCCCTGGGGGCCCACGTGATTTCCCCTGGGGGCCCACGTGATTTCCCCTGGGGGCCCACGTGATTTCCCCTGGGGGCCCACGTGATTTCTCCAGGGGGCCCACGTGATTGCCCCACCTGGCCCACGTGATTTCCCCTGGGGGCCCACGTGATTTCCCCTGGGGGCCCACGTGATTTCCCCTGGGGGCCCACGTGATTGCTCCACCTGGGGGCCCACGTGATTTCCCCTGGGGGCCCACGTGATTTCCCCTGGGGGCCCACGTGATTTCCCCTGGGGGCCCACGTGATTTCCCCTGGGGGCCCACGTGATTGCTCCACCTGGGGGCCCACGTGATTTCCCCTGGGGGCCCACGTGATTTCCCCTGGGGGCCCACGTGATTTCCCCTGGGGGCCCACGTGATTTCCCCTGGGGGCCCACGTGATTTCCCCTGGGGGCCCACGTGATTTCCCCTGGGGGCCCACGTGATTTCCACCTGGGGGCCCACGTGATTGCCCCACCTGGCCCACGTGATTTCCCCTGGGGGCCCACGTGATTTCCCCTGGGGGCCCACGTGATTTCCCCTGGGGGCCCACGTGATTTCCCCTGGGGGCCCACGTGATTTCCCCTGGGGGCCCACGTGATTTCACCACCTGGCCCACGTGATTTCCCCTGGGGGCCCACGTGATTTCCCCTGGGGGCCCACGTGATTTCCCCTGGGGGCCCACGTGATTTCCCCTGGGGGCCCACGTGATTTCCCCTGGGGGCCCACGTGATTTCCCCTGGGGGCCCACGTGATTTCCCCTGGGGGCCCACGTGATTGCTCCACCTGGCCCACGTGATTGCCCCACCTGGCCCACGTGATTTCCCCTGGGGGCCCACGTGATTTCCCCTGGGGGCCCACGTGATTTCCCCTGGGGGCCCACGTGATTTCCCCTGGGGGCCCACGTGATTTCCACCTGGGGGCCCACGTGATTGCCCCACCTGGCCCACGTGATTTCCCCTGGGGGCCCACGTGATTTCCCCTGGGGGCCCACGTGATTTCCCCTGGGGGCCCACGTGATTTCCCCTGGGGGCCCACGTGATTGCTCCACCTGGGGGCCCACGTGATTGCCCCACCTGGCCCACGTGATTTCCCCTGGGGGCCCACGTGATTTCCCCTGGGGGCCCACGTGATTTCCCCTGGGGGCCCACGTGATTTCCCCTGGGGGCCCACGTGATTTCCCCTGGGGGCCCACGTGATTTCCCCTGGGGGCCCACGTGATTTCCCCTGGGGGCCCACGTGATTTCCCCTGGGGGCCCACGTGATTTCCCCTGGGGGCCCACGTGATTGCTCCACCTGGGGGCCCACGTGATTGCCCCACCTGGCCCACGTGATTTCCCCTGGGGGCCCACGTGATTTCCCCTGGGGGCCCACGTGATTTCCCCTGGGGGCCCACGTGATTGCTCCACCTGGGGGCCCACGTGATTGCCCCACCTGGCCCACGTGATTTCCCCTGGGGGCCCACGTGATTTCCCCTGGGGGCCCACGTGATTTCCCCTGGGGGCCCACGTGATTTCCCCTGGGGGCCCACGTGATTTCCCCTGGGGGCCCACGTGATTTCCCCTGGGGGCCCACGTGATTTCCCCTGGGGGCCCACGTGATTTCCCCTGGGGGCCCACGTGATTTCCCCTGGGGGCCCACGTGATTTCCCCTGGGGGCCCACGTGATTTCCCCTGGGGGCCCACGTGATTTCCCCTGGGGGCCCACGTGATTTCCCCTGGGGGCCCACGTGATTTCCCCTGGGGGCCCACGTGATTTCCCCTGGGGGCCCACGTGATTTCCCCTGGGGGCCCACGTGATTTCCCCACCTGGCCCACGTGATTTCCCCTGGGGGCCCACGTGATTGCTCCACCTGGCCCACGTGATTGCCCCACCTGGCCCACGTGATTTCCCCTGGGGGCCCACGTGATTTCCCCTGGGGGCCCACGTGATTTCCCCTGGGGGCCCACGTGATTTCCCCTGGGGGCCCACGTGATTTCCCCTGGGGGCCCACGTGATTTCCCCTGGGGGCCCACGTGATTTCCCCTGGGGGCCCACGTGATTTCCCCTGGGGGCCCACGTGATTGCTCCACCTGGCCCACGTGATTGCCCCACCTGGCCCACGTGATTTCCCCTGGGGGCCCACGTGATTTCCCCTGGGGGCCCACGTGATTTCCCCTGGGGGCCCACGTGATTTCCCCTGGGGGCCCACGTGATTTCCCCTGGGGGCCCACGTGATTTCCCCTGGGGGCCCACGTGATTTCCCCTGGGGGCCCACGTGATTTCCCCTGGGGGCCCACGTGATTTCCCCTGGGGGCCCACGTGATTTCCCCTGGGGGCCCACGTGATTTCCCCTGGGGGCCCACGTGATTTCCACCTGGGGGCCCACGTGATTGCCCCACCTGGCCCACGTGATTGCCCCACCTGGCCCACGTGATTTCCCCTGGGGGCCCACGTGATTTCCCCTGGGGGCCCACGTGATTTCCCCTGGGGGCCCACGTGATTTCCCCTGGGGGCCCACGTGATTTCCCCTGGGGGCCCACGTGATTTCCCCTGGGGGCCCACGTGATTTCCCCTGGGGGCCCACGTGATTTCCCCTGGGGGCCCACGTGATTTCCCCTGGGGGCCCACGTGATTTCTCCACCTGGGGGCCCACGTGATTGCCCCACCTGGCCCACGTGATTTCCCCTGGGGGCCCACGTGATTTCCCCTGGGGGCCCACGTGATTTCCCCTGGGGGCCCACGTGATTGCTCCACCTGGCCCACGTGATTTCCCCTGGGGGCCCACGTGATTTCCCCTGGGGGCCCACGTGATTTCCCCTGGGGGCCCACGTGATTTCCCCTGGGGGCCCACGTGATTGCTCCACCTGGGGGCCCACGTGATTTCCCCTGGGGGCCCACGTGATTTCCCCTGGGGGCCCACGTGATTTCCCCTGGGGGCCCACGTGATTTCCCCTGGGGGCCCACGTGATTTCCCCTGGGGGCCCACGTGATTTCCCCTGGGGGCCCACGTGATTGCTCCACCTGGGGGCCCACGTGATTGCCCCACCTGGCCCACGTGATTTCCCCTGGGGGCCCACGTGATTTCCCCTGGGGGCCCACGTGATTTCCCCTGGGGGCCCACGTGATTGCTCCACCTGGGGGCCCACGTGATTTCCCCTGGGGGCCCACGTGATTTCCCCTGGGGGCCCACGTGATTTCCCCTGGGGGCCCACGTGATTTCCCCTGGGGGCCCACGTGATTTCCACCTGGGGGCCCACGTGATTGCCCCTGGGGGCCCACGTGATTTCCCCTGGGGGCCCACGTGATTTCCCCTGGGGGCCCACGTGATTTCCCCTGGGGGCCCACGTGATTGCCCCACCTGGGGGCCCACGTGATTTCCCCTGGGGGCCCACGTGATTTCCCCTGGGGGCCCACGTGATTTCCCCTGGGGGCCCACGTGATTTCCCCTGGGGGCCCACGTGATTGCTCCACCTGGCCCACGTGATTGCCCCACCTGGCCCACGTGATTTCCCCTGGGGGCCCACGTGATTTCCCCTGGGGGCCCACGTGATTTCCCCTGGGGGCCCACGTGATTTCCACCTGGGGGCCCACGTGATTTCCCCTGGGGGCCCACGTGATTTCCCCTGGGGGCCCACGTGATTTCCCCTGGGGGCCCACGTGATTTCCACCTGGCCCACGTGATTGCCCCACCTGGCCCACGTGATTTCCCCTGGGGGCCCACGTGATTTCCCCTGGGGGCCCACGTGATTTCCCCTGGGGGCCCACGTGATTGCCCCACCTGGCCCACGTGATTTCCCCTGGGGGCCCACGTGATTTCCCCTGGGGGCCCACGTGATTTCCCCTGGGGGCCCACGTGATTTCCCCTGGGGGCCCACGTGATTTCCCCTGGGGGCCCACGTGATTTCACCACCTGGCCCACGTGATTTCCCCTGGGGGCCCACGTGATTTCCCCTGGGGGCCCACGTGATTTCCCCTGGGGGCCCACGTGATTTCCCCTGGGGGCCCACGTGATTTCCCCTGGGGGCCCACGTGATTTCCCCTGGGGGCCCACGTGATTTCCCCTGGGGGCCCACGTGATTGCTCCACCTGGCCCACGTGATTGCCCCACCTGGCCCACGTGATTTCCCCTGGGGGCCCACGTGATTTCCCCTGGGGGCCCACGTGATTTCCCCTGGGGGCCCACGTGATTTCCCCTGGGGGCCCACGTGATTGCTCCACCTGGGGGCCCACGTGATTGCCCCACCTGGCCCACGTGATTTCCCCTGGGGGCCCACGTGATTTCCCCTGGGGGCCCACGTGATTTCCCCTGGGGGCCCACGTGATTTCCCCTGGGGGCCCACGTGATTGCTCCACCTGGGGGCCCACGTGATTGCCCCACCTGGCCCACGTGATTTCCCCTGGGGGCCCACGTGATTTCCCCTGGGGGCCCACGTGATTTCCCCTGGGGGCCCACGTGATTTCCCCTGGGGGCCCACGTGATTTCCCCTGGGGGCCCACGTGATTTCCCCTGGGGGCCCACGTGATTTCCCCTGGGGGCCCACGTGATTTCCCCTGGGGGCCCACGTGATTTCCCCTGGGGGCCCACGTGATTTCCCCTGGGGGCCCACGTGATTTCCCCTGGGGGCCCACGTGATTTCCCCTGGGGGCCCACGTGATTTCCACCTGGGGGCCCACGTGATTGCCCCACCTGGCCCACGTGATTTCCCCTGGGGGCCCACGTGATTTCCCCTGGGGGCCCACGTGATTTCCCCTGGGGGCCCACGTGATTGCTCCACCTGGCCCACGTGATTTCCCCTGGGGGCCCACGTGATTTCCCCTGGGGGCCCACGTGATTTCCCCTGGGGGCCCACGTGATTTCCCCTGGGGGCCCACGTGATTTCCCCTGGGGGCCCACGTGATTTCCCCTGGGGGCCCACGTGATTTCCCCTGGGGGCCCACGTGATTTCCCCTGGGGGCCCACGTGATTTCCCCTGGGGGCCCACGTGATTTCCCCTGGGGGCCCACGTGATTTCCCCTGGGGGCCCACGTGATTTCCCCTGGGGGCCCACGTGATTTCCACCTGGGGGCCCACGTGATTGCCCCACCTGGCCCACGTGATTTCCCCTGGGGGCCCACGTGATTTCCCCTGGGGGCCCACGTGATTTCCCCTGGGGGCCCACGTGATTTCCCCTGGGGGCCCACGTGATTTCCACCTGGGGGCCCACGTGATTGCCCCACCTGGCCCACGTGATTTCCCCACCTGGCCCACGTGATTTCCCCTGGGGGCCCACGTGATTTCCCCTGGGGGCCCACGTGATTTCCCCTGGGGGCCCACGTGATTTCCCCTGGGGGCCCACGTGATTTCCCCTGGGGGCCCACGTGATTTCCCCTGGGGGCCCACGTGATTTCCCCTGGGGGCCCACGTGATTTCCCCTGGGGGCCCACGTGATTGCTCCACCTGGGGGCCCACGTGATTGCCCCACCTGGCCCACGTGATTTCCCCTGGGGGCCCACGTGATTTCCCCTGGGGGCCCACGTGATTTCCCCTGGGGGCCCACGTGATTTCCCCTGGGGGCCCACGTGATTTCCCCTGGGGGCCCACGTGATTTCCCCTGGGGGCCCACGTGATTTCCCCTGGGGGCCCACGTGATTTCCCCTGGGGGCCCACGTGATTTCCCCTGGGGGCCCACGTGATTTCTCCACCTGGGGGCCCACGTGATTGCCCCACCTGGCCCACGTGATTTCCCCTGGGGGCCCACGTGATTTCCCCTGGGGGCCCACGTGATTTCCCCTGGGGGCCCACGTGATTGCTCCACCTGGGGGCCCACGTGATTTCCCCTGGGGGCCCACGTGATTTCCCCTGGGGGCCCACGTGATTTCCCCTGGGGGCCCACGTGATTTCCCCTGGGGGCCCACGTGATTGCTCCACCTGGGGGCCCACGTGATTTCCCCTGGGGGCCCACGTGATTTCCCCTGGGGGCCCACGTGATTTCCCCTGGGGGCCCACGTGATTTCCACCTGGGGGCCCACGTGATTGCCCCACCTGGCCCACGTGATTTCCCCTGGGGGCCCACGTGATTTCCCCTGGGGGCCCACGTGATTTCCCCTGGGGGCCCACGTGATTTCCCCTGGGGGCCCACGTGATTTCCCCTGGGGGCCCACGTGATTTCCCCTGGGGGCCCACGTGATTTCCCCTGGGGGCCCACGTGATTTCCCCTGGGGGCCCACGTGATTTCCCCTGGGGGCCCACGTGATTTCCCCACCTGGCCCACGTGATTTCCCCTGGGGGCCCACGTGATTTCCCCTGGGGGCCCACGTGATTTCCCCTGGGGGCCCACGTGATTTCCCCTGGGGGCCCACGTGATTTCCCCTGGGGGCCCACGTGATTTCCCCTGGGGGCCCACGTGATTTCCCCTGGGGGCCCACGTGATTTCCCCTGGGGGCCCACGTGATTGCTCCACCTGGGCCCACGTGATTGCCCCACCTGGCCCACGTGATTTCCCCTGGGGGCCCACGTGATTTCCCCTGGGGGCCCACGTGATTTCCCCTGGGGGCCCACGTGATTTCCCCTGGGGGCCCACGTGATTTCCCCTGGGGGCCCACGTGATTTCCCCTGGGGGCCCACGTGATTTCCCCTGGGGGCCCACGTGATTTCCCCTGGGGGCCCACGTGATTGCTCCACCTGGGGGCCCACGTGATTGCCCCACCTGGCCCACGTGATTGCCCCACCTGGCCCACGTGATTTCCCCTGGGGGCCCACGTGATTTCCCCTGGGGGCCCACGTGATTTCCCCTGGGGGCCCACGTGATTTCCCCTGGGGGCCCACGTGATTTCCCCTGGGGGCCCACGTGATTTCCCCTGGGGGCCCACGTGATTTCCCCTGGGGGCCCACGTGATTTCCCCTGGGGGCCCACGTGATTTCCCCTGGGGGCCCACGTGATTTCTCCACCTGGGGGCCCACGTGATTGCCCCACCTGGCCCACGTGATTTCCCCTGGGGGCCCACGTGATTTCCCCTGGGGGCCCACGTGATTTCCCCTGGGGGCCCACGTGATTTCCCCTGGGGGCCCACGTGATTTCCCCTGGGGGCCCACGTGATTGCTCCACCTGGGGGCCCACGTGATTGCCCCACCTGGCCCACGTGATTTCCCCTGGGGGCCCACGTGATTTCCCCTGGGGGCCCACGTGATTTCCCCTGGGGGCCCACGTGATTTCCCCTGGGGGCCCACGTGATTTCCCCTGGGGGCCCACGTGATTTCCCCTGGGGGCCCACGTGATTTCCCCTGGGGGCCCACGTGATTTCCCCTGGGGGCCCACGTGATTTCCCCTGGGGGCCCACGTGATTTCTCCACCTGGGGGCCCACGTGATTGCCCCACCTGGCCCACGTGATTTCCCCTGGGGGCCCACGTGATTTCCCCTGGGGGCCCACGTGATTTCCCCTGGGGGCCCACGTGATTTCCACCTGGGGGCCCACGTGATTTCCCCTGGGGGCCCACGTGATTTCCCCTGGGGGCCCACGTGATTTCCCCTGGGGGCCCACGTGATTTCCCCTGGGGGCCCACGTGATTGCTCCACCTGGGGGCCCACGTGATTTCCCCTGGGGGCCCACGTGATTTCCCCTGGGGGCCCACGTGATTTCCCCTGGGGGCCCACGTGATTGCTCCACCTGGGGGCCCACGTGATTGCCCCACCTGGCCCACGTGATTTCCCCTGGGGGCCCACGTGATTTCCCCTGGGGGCCCACGTGATTTCCCCTGGGGGCCCACGTGATTTCCCCTGGGGGCCCACGTGATTTCCCCTGGGGGCCCACGTGATTTCCCCTGGGGGCCCACGTGATTTCCCCTGGGGGCCCACGTGATTTCCCCTGGGGGCCCACGTGATTTCCCCTGGGGGCCCACGTGATTGCTCCACCTGGGGGCCCACGTGATTGCCCCACCTGGCCCACGTGATTTCCCCTGGGGGCCCACGTGATTTCCCCTGGGGGCCCACGTGATTTCCACCTGGGGGCCCACGTGATTGCCCCACCTGGCCCACGTGATTTCCCCTGGGGGCCCACGTGATTTCCCCTGGGGGCCCACGTGATTTCCCCTGGGGGCCCACGTGATTTCCCCTGGGGGCCCACGTGATTTCCACCTGGGGGCCCACGTGATTGCCCCACCTGGCCCACGTGATTTCCCCTGGGGGCCCACGTGATATCCCCTGGGGGCACACGTGATTTCCCCTGGGGGCCCACGTGATTTCCCCTGGGGGCCCACGTGATTGCTCCACCTGGCCCACGTGATTGCCCCACCTGGCCCACGTGATTTCCCCTGGGGGCCCACGTGATTTCCCCTGGGGGCCCACGTGATTTCCCCTGGGGGCCCACGTGATTTCCCCACCTGGCCCACGTGATTTCCCCTGGGGGCCCACGTGATTTCCCCTGGGGGCCCACGTGATTTCCCCTGGGGGCCCACGTGATTTCCCCTGGGGGCCCACGTGATTTCCCCTGGGGGCCCACGTGATTTCCCCTGGGGGCCCACGTGATTTCCCCTGGGGGCCCACGTGATTTCCCCTGGGGGCCCACGTGATTTCCCCTGGGGGCCCACGTGATTTCCCCTGGGGGCCCACGTGATTTCCCCTGGGGGCCCACGTGATTTCCCCTGGGGGCCCACGTGATTTCCACCTGGGGGCCCACGTGATTGCCCCACCTGGCCCACGTGATTTCCCCACCTGGCCCACGTGATTTCCCCTGGGGGCCCACGTGATTTCCCCTGGGGGCCCACGTGATTTCCCCTGGGGGCCCACGTGATTTCCCCTGGGGGCCCACGTGATTTCCCCTGGGGGCCCACGTGATTTCCCCTGGGGGCCCACGTGATTTCCCCTGGGGGCCCACGTGATTTCCCCTGGGGGCCCACGTGATTGCTCCACCTGGGGGCCCACGTGATTGCCCCACCTGGCCCACGTGATTTCCCCTGGGGGCCCACGTGATTTCCCCTGGGGGCCCACGTGATTTCCCCTGGGGGCCCACGTGATTTCCCCTGGGGGCCCACGTGATTTCCCCTGGGGGCCCACGTGATTTCCCCTGGGGGCCCACGTGATTTCCCCTGGGGGCCCACGTGATTTCCCCTGGGGGCCCACGTGATTTCCCCTGGGGGCCCACGTGATTGCTCCACCTGGGGGCCCACGTGATTGCCCCACCTGGCCCACGTGATTTCCCCTGGGGGCCCACGTGATTTCCCCTGGGGGCCCACGTGATTTCCCCTGGGGGCCCACGTGATTTCCACCTGGGGGCCCACGTGATTTCCCCTGGGGGCCCACGTGATTTCCCCTGGGGGCCCACGTGATTTCCCCTGGGGGCCCACGTGATTTCCCCTGGGGGCCCACGTGATTTCCACCTGGGGGCCCACGTGATTTCCCCTGGGGGCCCACGTGATTTCCCCTGGGGGCCCACGTGATTTCCCCTGGGGGCCCACGTGATTGCTCCACCTGGGGGCCCACGTGATTGCCCCACCTGGCCCACGTGATTTCCCCTGGGGGCCCACGTGATTTCCCCTGGGGGCCCACGTGATTTCCCCTGGGGGCCCACGTGATTTCCCCTGGGGGCCCACGTGATTTCCCCTGGGGGCCCACGTGATTTCCCCTGGGGGCCCACGTGATTTCCCCTGGGGGCCCACGTGATTTCCCCTGGGGGCCCACGTGATTTCCCCTGGGGGCCCACGTGATTGCTCCACCTGGGGGCCCACGTGATTGCCCCACCTGGCCCACGTGATTTCCCCTGGGGGCCCACGTGATTTCCCCTGGGGGCCCACGTGATTTCCCCTGGGGGCCCACGTGATTTCCCCTGGGGGCCCACGTGATTTCCCCTGGGGGCCCACGTGATTTCCCCTGGGGGCCCACGTGATTTCCCCTGGGGGCCCACGTGATTTCCCCTGGGGGCCCACGTGATTTCCCCTGGGGGCCCACGTGATTTCCCCTGGGGGCCCACGTGATTTCCCCTGGGGGCCCACGTGATTTCCCCTGGGGGCCCACGTGATTTCCCCTGGGGGCCCACGTGATTTCCCCTGGGGGCCCACGTGATTTCCCCTGGGGGCCCACGTGATTTCCCCACCTGGCCCACGTGATTTCCCCTGGGGGCCCACGTGATTGCTCCACCTGGGGGCCCACGTGATTGCCCCACCTGGCCCACGTGATTTCCCCTGGGGGCCCACGTGATTTCCCCTGGGGGCCCACGTGATTTCCCCTGGGGGCCCACGTGATTTCCCCTGGGGGCCCACGTGATTTCCCCTGGGGGCCCACGTGATTTCCCCTGGGGGCCCACGTGATTTCCCCTGGGGGCCCACGTGATTTCCCCTGGGGGCCCACGTGATTGCTCCACCTGGGGGCCACGTGATTGCCCCACCTGGCCCACGTGATTTCCCCTGGGGGCCCACGTGATTTCCCCTGGGGGCCCACGTGATTTCCCCTGGGGGCCCACGTGATTTCCCCTGGGGGCCCACGTGATTTCCCCTGGGGGCCCACGTGATTTCCCCTGGGGGCCCACGTGATTTCCCCTGGGGGCCCACGTGATTTCCCCTGGGGGCCCACGTGATTTCCCCTGGGGGCCCACGTGATTTCCCCTGGGGGCCCACGTGATTTCCCCTGGGGGCCCACGTGATTGCTCCCCTGGGGGCCCACGTGATTGCCCCACCTGGCCCACGTGATTGCCCCACCTGGCCCACGTGATTTCCCCTGGGGGCCCACGTGATTTCCCCTGGGGGCCCACGTGATTTCCCCTGGGGGCCCACGTGATTTCCCCTGGGGGCCCACGTGATTTCCCCTGGGGGCCCACGTGATTTCCCCTGGGGGCCCACGTGATTTCCCCTGGGGGCCCACGTGATTTCCCCTGGGGGCCCACGTGATTTCCCCTGGGGGCCCACGTGATTTCTCCACCTGGGGGCCCACGTGATTGCCCCACCTGGCCCACGTGATTTCCCCTGGGGGCCCACGTGATTTCCCCTGGGGGCCCACGTGATTTCCCCTGGGGGCCCACGTGATTGCTCCACCTGGCCCACGTGATTTCCCCTGGGGGCCCACGTGATTTCCCCTGGGGGCCCACGTGATTTCCCCTGGGGGCCCACGTGATTTCCCCTGGGGGCCCACGTGATTGCTCCACCTGGGGGCCCACGTGATTTCCCCTGGGGGCCCACGTGATTTCCCCTGGGGGCCCACGTGATTTCCCCTGGGGGCCCACGTGATTTCCCCTGGGGGCCCACGTGATTTCCCCTGGGGGCCCACGTGATTTCCCCTGGGGGCCCACGTGATTGCTCCACCTGGGGGCCCACGTGATTGCCCCACCTGGCCCACGTGATTTCCCCTGGGGGCCCACGTGATTTCCCCTGGGGGCCCACGTGATTTCCCCTGGGGGCCCACGTGATTTCCACCTGGGGGCCCACGTGATTTCCCCTGGGGGCCCACGTGATTTCCCCTGGGGGCCCACGTGATTTCCCCTGGGGGCCCACGTGATTTCCCCTGGGGGCCCACGTGATTGCTCCACCTGGGGCCCACGTGATTGCCCCACCTGGCCCACGTGATTTCCCCTGGGGGCCCACGTGATTTCCCCTGGGGGCCCACGTGATTTCCCCTGGGGGCCCACGTGATTTCCCCTGGGGGCCCACGTGATTTCCCCTGGGGGCCCACGTGATTTCCCCTGGGGGCCCACGTGATTTCCCCTGGGGGCCCACGTGATTTCCCCTGGGGGCCCACGTGATTGCTCCACCTGGGGGCCCACGTGATTGCCCCACCTGGCCCACGTGATTTCCCCTGGGGGCCCACGTGATTTCCCCTGGGGGCCCACGTGATTTCCCCTGGGGGCCCACGTGATTTCCCCTGGGGGCCCACGTGATTTCCACCTGGGGGCCCACGTGATTGCCCCACCTGGCCCACGTGATTTCCCCTGGGGGCCCACGTGATTTCCCCTGGGGGCCCACGTGATTTCCCCTGGGGGCCCACGTGATTTCCCCTGGGGGCCCACGTGATTTCCCCACCTGGCCCACGTGATTTCCCCTGGGGGCCCACGTGATTTCCCCTGGGGGCCCACGTGATTTCCCCTGGGGGCCCACGTGATTTCCCCTGGGGGCCCACGTGATTTCCCCTGGGGGCCCACGTGATTTCCCCTGGGGGCCCACGTGATTTCCCCTGGGGGCCCACGTGATTTCCCCTGGGGGCCCACGTGATTTCCCCTGGGGGCCCACGTGATTTCCCCTGGGGGCCCACGTGATTGCTCCACCTGGGGGCCCACGTGATTGCCCCACCTGGCCCACGTGATTGCCCCACCTGGCCCACGTGATTTCCCCTGGGGGCCCACGTGATTTCCCCTGGGGGCCCACGTGATTTCCCCTGGGGGCCCACGTGATTTCCCCTGGGGGCCCACGTGATTTCCCCTGGGGGCCCACGTGATTTCCCCTGGGGGCCCACGTGATTTCCCCTGGGGGCCCACGTGATTTCCCCTGGGGGCCCACGTGATTTCCCCTGGGGGCCCACGTGATTTCCCCTGGGGGCCCACGTGATTGCCCCACCTGGCCCACGTGATTGCCCCACCTGGCCCACGTGATTTCCCCTGGGGGCCCACGTGATTTCCCCTGGGGGCCCACGTGATTTCCCCTGGGGGCCCACGTGATTGCTCCACCTGGGGGCCCACGTGATTGCCCCACCTGGCCCACGTGATTTCCCCTGGGGGCCCACGTGATTTCCCCTGGGGGCCCACGTGATTTCCCCTGGGGGCCCACGTGATTTCCCCTGGGGGCCCACGTGATTTCCCCTGGGGGCCCACGTGATTTCCCCTGGGGGCCCACGTGATTTCCCCTGGGGGCCCACGTGATTTCCCCTGGGGGCCCACGTGATTTCCCCTGGGGGCCCACGTGATTTCCCCTGGGGGCCCACGTGATTTCCCCACCTGGCCCACGTGATTGCCCCACCTGGCCCACGTGATTTCCCCTGGGGGCCCACGTGATTTCCCCTGGGGGCCCACGTGATTTCCCCACCTGGCCCACGTGATTGCCCCACCTGGCCCACGTGATTTCCCCTGGGGGCCCACGTGATTTCCCCTGGGGGCCCACGTGATTTCCCCTGGGGGCCCACGTGATTTCCACTGGGGGCCCACGTGATTTCCCCTGGGGGCCCACGTGATTTCCCCTGGGGGCCCACGTGATTTCCCCTGGGGGCCCACGTGATTTCCCCTGGGGGCCCACGTGATTGCTCCACCTGGGGGCCCACGTGATTGCCCCACCTGGCCCACGTGATTTCCCCTGGGGGCCCACGTGATTTCCCCTGGGGGCCCACGTGATTTCCCCTGGGGGCCCACGTGATTTCCCCTGGGGGCCCACGTGATTTCCCCACCGGGCCCACGTGATTTCCCCTGGGGGCCCACGTGATTTCCCCTGGGGGCCCACGTGATTTCCCCTGGGGGCCCACGTGATTTCCACCTGGGGGCCCACGTGATTTCCCCTGGGGGCCCACGTGATTTCCCCTGGGGGCCCACGTGATTTCCCCTGGGGGCCCACGTGATTTCCCCTGGGGGCCCACGTGATTTCCCCTGGGGGCCCACGTGATTTCCCCTGGGGGCCCACGTGATTTCCCCTGGGGGCCCACGTGATTTCCCCTGGGGGCCCACGTGATTTCCCCTGGGGGCCCACGTGATTTCCCCTGGGGGCCCACGTGATTTCCCCTGGGGGCCCACGTGATTTCCCCTGGGGGCCCACGTGATTTCCCCTGGGGGCCCACGTGATTTCCCCTGGGGGCCCACGTGATTTCCCCTGGGGGCCCACGTGATTTCCCCACCTGGCCCACGTGATTTCCCCACCTGGCCCACGTGATTTCCCCTGGGGGCCCACGTGATTTCCCCTGGGGGCCCACGTGATTTCCCCTGGGGGCCCACGTGATTTCCACCTGGGGGCCCACGTGATTGCCCCACCTGGCCCACGTGATTTCCCCTGGGGGCCCACGTGATTTCCCCTGGGGGCCCACGTGATTTCCCCTGGGGGCCCACGTGATTTCCCCTGGGGGCCCACGTGATTTCCCCACCTGGCCCACGTGATTTCCCCTGGGGGCCCACGTGATTTCCCCTGGGGGCCCACGTGATTTCCCCTGGGGGCCCACGTGATTTCCCCTGGGGGCCCACGTGATTTCCCCTGGGGGCCCACGTGATTTCCCCACCTGGCCCACGTGATTGCCCCACCTGGCCCACGTGATTTCCCCTGGGGGCCCACGTGATTTCCCCTGGGGGCCCACGTGATTTCCCCTGGGGGCCCACGTGATTTCCCCTGGGGGCCCACGTGATTTCCCCTGGGGGCCCACGTGATTTCCCCTGGGGGCCCACGTGATTTCCCCTGGGGGCCCACGTGATTTCCCCTGGGGGCCCACGTGATTTCCCCTGGGGGCCCACGTGATTGCTCCACCTGGCCCACGTGATTGCCCCACCTGGCCCACGTGATTTCCCCTGGGGGCCCACGTGATTTCCCCTGGGGGCCCACGTGATTTCCCCTGGGGGCCCACGTGATTGCTCCACCTGGGGGCCCACGTGATTGCCCCACCTGGCCCACGTGATTTCCCCTGGGGGCCCACGTGATTTCCCCTGGGGGCCCACGTGATTTCCCCTGGGGGCCCACGTGATTTCCCCTGGGGGCCCACGTGATTTCCCCTGGGGGCCCACGTGATTTCCCCTGGGGGCCCACGTGATTTCCCCTGGGGGCCCACGTGATTTCCCCTGGGGGCCCACGTGATTTCCCCTGGGGGCCCACGTGATTTCCCCTGGGGGCCCACGTGATTTCCCCTGGGGGCCCACGTGATTTCCCCTGGGGGCCCACGTGATTTCCCCTGGGGGCCCACGTGATTTCCCCTGGGGGCCCACGTGATTTCCCCTGGGGGCCCACGTGATTGCTCCACCTGGGGGCCCACGTGATTGCCCCACCTGGCCCACGTGATTGCCCCACCTGGCCCACGTGATTTCCCCTGGGGGCCCACGTGATTTCCCCTGGGGGCCCACGTGATTTCCCCTGGGGGCCCACGTGATTTCCCCTGGGGGCCCACGTGATTTCCCCTGGGGGCCCACGTGATTTCCCCTGGGGGCCCACGTGATTTCCCCTGGGGGCCCACGTGATTTCCCCTGGGGGCCCACGTGATTTCCCCTGGGGGCCCACGTGATTGCCCCACCTGGCCCACGTGATTTCCCCTGGGGGCCCACGTGATTTCCCCTGGGGGCCCACGTGATTTCCACCTGGGGGCCCACGTGATTGCCCCACCTGGCCCACGTGATTGCCCCACCTGGCCCACGTGATTTCCCCTGGGGGCCCACGTGATTTCCCCTGGGGGCCCACGTGATTTCCCCTGGGGGCCCACGTGATTTCCCCTGGGGGCCCACGTGAGGTCCCCTGGGGGCCCACGTGATTTCCCCTGGGGGCCCACGTGATTGCTCCACCTGGCCCACGTGATTGCCCCACCTGGCCCACGTGATTTCCCCTGGGGGCCCACGTGATTTCCCCTGGGGGCCCACGTGATTTCCCCTGGGGGCCCACGTGATTTCCCCTGGGGGCCCACGTGATTTCCCCTGGGGGCCCACGTGATTTCCCCTGGGGGCCCACGTGATTTCCCCTGGGGGCCCACGTGATTGCTCCACCTGGGGGCCCACGTGATTGCCCCACCTGGCCCACGTGATTTCCCCTGGGGGCCCACGTGATTTCCCCTGGGGGCCCACGTGATTTCCCCTGGGGGCCCACGTGATTTCCCCTGGGGGCCCACGTGATTGCTCCACCTGGGGGCCCACGTGATTTCCCCTGGGGGCCCACGTGATTTCCCCTGGGGGCCCACGTGATTTCCCCTGGGGGCCCACGTGATTTCCCCTGGGGGCCCACGTGATTGCTCCACCTGGGGGCCCACGTGATTTCCCCTGGGGGCCCACGTGATTTCCCCTGGGGGCCCACGTGATTTCCCCTGGGGGCCCACGTGATTTCCCCTGGGGGCCCACGTGATTTCCCCTGGGGGCCCACGTGATTTCCCCTGGGGGCCCACGTGATTGCTCCACCTGGCCCACGTGATTGCCCCACCTGGCCCACGTGATTTCCCCTGGGGGCCCACGTGATTTCCCCTGGGGGCCCACGTGATTTCCCCTGGGGGCCCACGTGATTTCCACCTGGGGGCCCACGTGATTTCCCCTGGGGGCCCACGTGATTTCCCCTGGGGGCCCACGTGATTTCCCCTGGGGGCCCACGTGATTTCCCCTGGGGGCCCACGTGATTTCCACCTGGGGGCCCACGTGATTGCCCCACCTGGCCCACGTGATTTCCCCTGGGGGCCCACGTGATTTCCCCTGGGGGCCCACGTGATTTCCCCTGGGGGCCCACGTGATTTCCCCTGGGGGCCCACGTGATTTCCCCTGGGGGCCCACGTGATTTCCCCTGGGGGCCCACGTGATTTCCCCTGGGGGCCCACGTGATTTCCCCTGGGGGCCCACGTGATTGCTCCACCTGGGGGCCCACGTGATTGCCCCACCTGGCCCACGTGATTTCCCCTGGGGGCCCACGTGATTTCCCCTGGGGGCCCACGTGATTTCCCCTGGGGGCCCACGTGATTTCCCCTGGGGGCCCACGTGATTTCCACCTGGGGGCCCACGTGATTGCCCCACCTGGCCCACGTGATTTCCCCTGGGGGCCCACGTGATTTCCCCTGGGGGCCCACGTGATTTCCCCTGGGGGCCCACGTGATTTCCCCTGGGGGCCCACGTGATTGCCCCACCTGGCCCACGTGATTTCCCCTGGGGGCCCACGTGATTTCCCCTGGGGGCCCACGTGATTTCCCCTGGGGGCCCACGTGATTTCCCCTGGGGGCCCACGTGATTTCCCCTGGGGGCCCACGTGATTTCCCCTGGGGGCCCACGTGATTTCCCCTGGGGGCCCACGTGATTTCCCCTGGGGGCCCACGTGATTTCCCCTGGGGGCCCACGTGATTTCCCCTGGGGGCCCACGTGATTGCTCCACCTGGGGGCCCACGTGATTGCCCCACCTGGCCCACGTGATTGCCCCACCTGGCCCACGTGATTTCCCCTGGGGGCCCACGTGATTTCCCCTGGGGGCCCACGTGATTTCCCCTGGGGGCCCACGTGATTTCCCCTGGGGGCCCACGTGATTTCCCCTGGGGGCCCACGTGATGGGGGCCCACGTGATTTCCCCACCTGGCCCACGTGATTACCCCACCTGGCCCACGTGATTTCCCCTGGGTGCCCACGTGATTTCCCCTGGTGGCCCATGTAATTTCCCCTGGGGGCCCAAGTGATTGTTCCACCTGGCCCACGTGATTGCCCCACCTGGCCCACGTGATTTCCCCTAGGGGCCCACGTGATTTCCCCTGGGGGCCCACTTGATTTCCCCTGGGGGCCCACGTGATTTCCCCTGGGGGCCCACGTGATTGCTCCACGTGGCCCACGTGATTTCCCCTGGGGGCCCACGGGATTTCCCCTGGGGGCCCACGTGATTGCTCCAGCTGGCCCCCATGATTGCCCCACCTGGCACACGTGATTTCCCCTGGGGGCCCACGGGATTTCCCCTGGGGGCCCACGTGATTTCCCCTGGGGGCCCACGTGATTGCTCCACCTGGCCCACGTGATTGCCCCACCTGGCCCACGTGATTTCCCCGGGGGCCAACGTGATATCCCCTGGGGGCTCACGTGACTTCCCATGGGGGCCCACGTAATTTCCCATGGGGGCCCACGTGATTTCCCCTGGGGGCCCACGTGATTTCCCCTGGGGGCCCACTTGATTTCCCCTGGCGGCCCACTTGATTTCCCCTGGGGGCCCACGTGATTTCCCCTGGGGGCCCACGTGACTTCCCCTGGGGGCCCACGTGATTTCCCCTGGGGCCCACGTGATTTCCCCTGGGGGCCCACGTGATTTGCCCTGGGGGCCCACGTGATTTGCCCTGGGGGCCCACGTGATTTCCCCTGGGGGCCCACGTCATTGCTCCACCTGGCCCACGTGATTGCCCCACCTGGCCCACGTGATTGCCCCACCTGGCCCACGTGATTTCCCCGGGTGGCCCACGTGATTTCCCTGGGGGCCCACGTGATTTCCCCTTGGGGCCCACGTGATTTCCCCTGGGGGCTCACGTGATTTGCCCTGGGGGCCCACGTGATTTCCCCTGGGGGCCCACGTGATTTCCCCTGGGGGCCCACGTGATTTCCCCTGGGGGCACACGTGATTTCCCCTGGGGGCCCACGTGATTGCCCCACCTTGCCCGCGTGATTTCCCCTGGGGGCCCACGTGATTTCCCCTGGGGGCCCACGTGATTGCTCCACCTGGCCCACGTGATTGCCCCACCTGGCCCACGTGATTGCCCCACCTGGCCCACGTGATTTCCCCGGGTGGCCCACGTGATTTGCCCTGGGGGCCCACGTGATTTCCCCTTGGGGCCCACGTGATTTCCCCTGGGGGCCCACGTGATTTCCCCTGGGGGCCCACGTGATTTCCCCTGGGGGCCCACGTGATTTCCCCTGGGGGCCCACGTGATTTCCCCTGGGGGCCCACGTGATTGCTCCACCTGGCCCACGTGATTGCCCCACCTGGCCCACGTGATTTCCCCTGGGGGCCCACGTGATTTCCCCTGGGGGCCCACGTGATTTCCCCTGGGGGCCCACGTGATTTCCCCTGGGGGCCCACGTGATTTGCCCTGGGGGCCCACGTGATTTCCCCTGGGGGCCCACGTGATTTCTCCTGGGGGCCCACGTGATTTCCCCTGGGGGCCCACGTGATTTCCCCTGGGGGCCCACGTGATTTCCCCTGGGGGCCCACGTGATTTCCCCTGGGGGCCCACGTGATTTCCCCTGGGGGCCCACGTGATTGCCCCACCTGGCCCACGTGATTTCCCCACCTGGCCCACGTGATTTCCCCTGGGGGCCCACGTGATTTCCCCTGGGGGCCCACGTGATTTCCCCACCTGGCCCACGTGATTTCCCCACCTGGCCCACGTGATTTCCCCTGGGGGCCCACGTGATTTCCCCTGGGGGCCCACGTGATTTCCCCTGGGGGCCCACGTGATTTCCCCACCTGGCCCACGTGATTTCCCCTGGGGGCCCACGTGATTTCCCCTGGGGGCCCACGTGATTTCCCCTGGGGGCCCACGTGATTTCCCCTGGGGGCCCACGTGATTTCCCCTGGGGGCCCACGTGATTTCCCCTGGGGGCCCACGTGATTTCCCCTGGGGGCCCACGTGATTTCCCCTGGGGGCCCACGTGATTGCTCCACCTGGCCCACGTGATTGCCCCACCTGGCCCACGTGATTTCCCCTGGGGGCCCACGTGATTTCCCCTGGGGGCCCACGTGATTTCCCCTGGGGGCCCACGTGATTTCCCCTGGGGGCCCCGTGATTTGCCCTGGGGGCCCACGTGATTTCCCCTGGGGGCCCACGTGATTTCCCCTGGGGGCCCACGTGATTGCTCCACCTGGCCCACGTGATTGCCCCACCTGGCCCACGTGATTGCCCCACCTGGCACACGTGATTTCCCCTGGGGGCCCACGTGATTTCCCCTGGGGGCCCACGTGATTGCTCCACCTGGCCCACGTGATTGCCCCACCTGGCCCACGTGATTTCCCTGGGTGGCCCACGTGATTTCCCCTGGGGGCCCACGTGACTTCCCCTGGGGGCCCACGTGATTTCCCATGGGGGCCCACGTGATTTCCCCTGGGGGCCCACGTGATTTCCCCTGGGGGCCCACGTGATTTCCCCTGGGGGCCCACGTGATTCCCCCTGGGTGCCCACGTGATTTCCCCTGGGGGCCCACGTGATTTCCCCTGGGGGCCCACGTGATTTCCCCTGGGGGCCCACGAGATTTCCCCTGGGGGCCCACGTTATTGCTCCACCTGGCCCACGTGATTGCCCCACCTGGCCCACGTGATTGCCCCACCTGGCCCACGTGATTTCCCCTGGGGGCCCACGTGATTTCCCCTGGGGGCCCACGTGATTTCCCCTGGGGGCCCACCTGATTTCCCCTGGGGGCCCACGTGATTTCCCCTGGGGGCCCACGTGATTTCCCCGTGGGGCCCACGTGATTTCCCCTGGGGGCCCACGTGATTTCCCCTGGGGGCCCACGTGATTTCCCCTGGGGGCCCACGTGATTTCTTCACCTAGCCCACGTGATTGCCCCACCTGGCCCACGTGATTTCCCCTGGGGGCCCACGTGATTACCCATGGGGGCCCACGTGATTTCCCCTGGGGGCCTACGTGATTGCTCCACCTGGCCCACGTGATTTCCCCTGGGGGCCCACGTGATTTCCCCTGGTGGCCCACGTGATTTCACCTGGGGCCCACGTGATTTCCCCTGGGGGCACACGTGATTGCTCCACCTGGCCCACGTGATTTCCCCTGGGGGCCCACGTGATTTCCCCTGGGGGCCCACGTGATTTCCCCTGGGGGCCCACGTGATTGCTCCACCTAGCCCACGTGATTGCCCCACCTGGCCCACGTGATTTCCCCTGGGGGCCCACGTGATTACCCATGAGGGCCCACGTGATTTCCCCTGGGGGCCTACGTGATTGCTCCACCTGGCCCACGTGATTTCCCCTGGGGGCCCATGTGATTACCCATGGGGGCCCACGTGATTTCCCCTGGGGCCCACGTGATTTCCCCTGGGGGCCCACGTGATTGCTCCACCTGGCCCACGTGATTGCCCCACCTGGCCCACGTAATTTCACCTGGGGGCCCACGTGATTTCCCCTGGGGGCCCACGTGATTTCCCCTGGGGGCCCACGTGATTGCTCAACCTGGCCCACGTGATTTCCCTTGGGGGCCCACGTGATTTCCACTGGGGGCCCACGTGATTTACCCTGGGGGCCCACGTGATTTCCCATGGGGGCCCACGTGATTGCTCCTCCTGGCCCACGTGATTGCCCCACCTGGCCCAGGTGATTTCCCCTAGGGGCCCACGTGATTTCCCCTGGGGGCCCACGTGATTGACCCTGGGGGCCCATGTGATTTCCCCTGGGGGCCCACGTGATTGTTCCACCTGGCCCACGTGATTGCCCCACCTGGCCCACGTGATTTCCCCTAGGGGCCCACGTGATTTCCCCTGGGGGCCCACGTGATTTCCCCTGGGGGCCCACGTGATTTCCCCTGGGGGCCCAAGTGATTGCTCCACGTGGCCCAAGTGATTTCCCCTGGGGGCCCACGTGATTTCCCCTGGGGGCCCACGTGAATTCCCCTGGGGCGCACGTGATTTCCCCTGGGGGCCCACGTGATTTCCCCTGGGGGCCCACGTGATTTCCCCTGGGGGCCCACGTGATTTGCCTTGGGGGCCCACGAGATTTCCCCTGGGGGCCCACGTGATTTCCCCTGGGGGCCCACGTGATTTCCCGTGGGGGCCCACGTGATTGCTCCACCTGGCCCACGTGATTGCCCCACCTGACCCACGTGATTGCCCTACCTGGCCCACGTGATTTCCCCTGGGGGCCCACGTGATTTCCCCTGGGGGCCCACGTGATTTCCCCTGGGGGCCCACGTGATTTCCCCTGGGGGCCCACGTGATTTCCCCTGGGGGCCCACGTGATTTCCCCTGGGGGCCCACGTGATTTCCCCTGGGGGCCCACGTGATTTCCCCTGGGGGCCCACGTGATTTATCCTGGGGGCCCACGTGATTTCCCCTGGGGGCCCACGTGATTGCTCCACCTGGCCCACGTGATTGCCCCACCTGGCCCACGTGATTTCCCCTGGGGGCCCACGTGATTTCCCCTGGGGGCCCACGTGATTTCCCCTGGGGGCCCACGTGATTGCTCCACCTGGCCCACGTGATTGCCCCACCTGGCCCACGTGATTTCCCCTGGGGGCCCACGTGATTTCCCCTGGGGGCCCACGTGATTTCCCCTGGGGGCCCACGTGATTTCCCCTGGGGGCCCACGTGATTTCCCCTGGGGGCCCACGTGATTTCCCCTGGGGGCCCACGTGATTTCCCCTGGGGGCCCACGTGATTTCCCCTGGGGGCCCACGTGATTTCCCCTGGGGGCCCACGTGATTTCCCCTGGGGGCCCACGTGATTGCCCCACCTGGCCCACGTGATTGCCCCACCTGGCCCACGTGATTTCCCCTGGGGGCCCACGTGATTTCCCCTGGGGGCCCACGTGATTTCTCCACCTGGCCCACGTGATTGCCCCACCTGGCCCACGTGATTGCCCCACCTGGCCCACGTGATTTCCCCTGGGGGCCCACGTGATTTCCCCTGGGGGCCCACGTGATTTCCCCTGGGGGCCCACGTGATTTCCCCTGGGGGCCCACGTGATTTCCCCTGGGGGCCCACGTGATTTCCCCTGGGGGCCCACGTGATTTCCCCTGGGGGCCCACGTGATTTCCCCTGGGGGCCCACGTGATTTCCCCTGGGGGCCCACGTGATTGCCCCACCTGGCCCACGTGATTTCCCCTGGGGGCCCACGTGATTACCCATGGGGGCCCACGTGATTTCCCCTGGGGGCCTACGTGATTGCTCCACCTGGCCCACGTGATTTCCCCTGGGGGCCTACGTGATGTCCCCTGGGGGCCCATGTGATTTCCCCTGGGGCCCACGTGATTTCCCCCGGGGGCCCACGTGATTGCTCCACCTGGCCCACGTGATTGCCCCACCTGGCCCACGTGATTTCCCCTGGGGGCCCACGTGATTTCCCCTGGGGGCCCACGTGATTTCCCCTGGGGGCCCACGTGATTTCCCCTGGGGGCCCACGTGATTTCCCCACCGGGCCCACGTGATTTCCCCTGGGGGCCCACGTGATTTCCCCTGGGGGCCCACGTGATTTCCCCTGGGGGCCCACGTGATTGCTCCACCTGGGGGCCCACGTGATTTCCCCTGGGGGCCCACGTGATTGCCCCACCTGGCCCACGTGATTTCCCCTGGGGGCCCACGTGATTTCCCCTGGGGGCCCACGTGATTTCCCCTGGGGGCCCACGTGATTTCCCCTGGGGGCCCACGTGATTTCCCCTGGGGGCCCACGTGATTTCCCCTGGGGGCCCACGTGATTTCCCCTGGGGGCCCACGTGATTTCCCCTGGTGGCCCATGTGATTTCCCCTGGGGCCCACGTGATTTCCCCTGGGGGCCCACGTGATTGCTCCACCTGGCCCAGGTGATTTCCCCTGGGGGCCCACGTGATTTCCCCTGGGGGCCCACGTGATTTCCCCTGGGGGCCCACGTGATTTCCCCTGGGGGCCCACGTGATTTCCCCTGGGGGCCCACGTGATTGCTCCACCTGGCCCAGGTGATTTCCCCTGGGGGCCCACGTGATTTCCACTGGGGGCCCACGTGATTTCCCCTGGGGTCCCACGTGATTTCCCCTGGGAGCCCACGTGATTTCCCCCGGTAGCCCACGAGATTTCCCCTGGGGGCCCACGTGATTTGCCCTGGGGGCCCACGTGATTTGCCCTGGGGGCCCACGAGATTTCCCCTGGGGGCCCACGTGATTTCCCCTGGGGGCCCACGTGATTTCCCCTGGGGGCCCCCGTGATTTGCCCTCGGGGCCCACGTGATTTGCCCTGGGGGCCACGTGATTTCCCCTGGGGGCCCACGTGATTTCACCTCGGGGCCCACGTGATTTCCTCTGGGGGCCCACGTGATTTCCCTGGGGGCCTACGTGATTTCCACTGGGGGCCCAAGTGATTTGCCTTGGGGGCCCACGTGATTTGCCCTGGGGGCCCCCGTGATTTCCCCTTGGGGCCCACGTGATTTCCCCTGGGGGCCCACGTGAATTCCCCTGGGGGCCCACGTGATTTCCCCTGGGGGCCCACGTGATTTCCCCAGCTGGCCCACGTGATTTCCCCTGGGGGCCCACGTGATTGCCCCACCTGGCCCACGTGATTTCCCCTGGGGGCCCGCGTGATTTCCCCTGGGGGCCCACGTGATATCCCCTGGGGGCCCACGTGATTGCTCCACCTGGCCCAGGTGATTTCCCCTGGGGGCCCACGTGATTTCCACTGGGGGCCCACGTGATTTCCCCTGGGGTCCCACGTGATTTCCCCTGGGAGCCCACGTGATTTCCCCCGGTAGCCCACGAGATTTCCCCTGGGGGCCCACGAGATTTCCCCTGGGGGCCCACGTGATTTCCCCTGGGGGCCCACGTGATTTCCCCTGGGGGCCCACGTGATTTCCCCTGGGGGCCCACGTGATTTCCCCTGGGGGCCCACGTGATTTCCCCTGGGGGCCCACGTGATTTCCCCACCTGGCCCACGTGATTGCCCCACCTGGCCCACGTGATTTCCCCACCTGGCCCACGTGATTTCCCCACCTGGCCCACGTGATTTCCCCTGGGGGCCCACGTGATTTCCCCTGGGGGCCCACGTGATTTCCCCTGGGGGCCCACGTGATTTCCCCTGGGGGCCCACGTGATTGCTCCACCTGGCCCACGTGATTGCCCCACCTGGCCCACGTGATTTCCCCTGGGGGCCCACGTGATTTCCCCTGGGGGCCCACGTGATTTCCCCTGGGGGTCCACGTGATTTCCCCTGGGGGCCCACGTGATTTGCCCTGGGGGCCCACGTGATTTCCCCTAGGGGCCCACGTGATTTCCCCTGGGGGCCCACGTGATTTGCCCTGGGGGCCCACGTGATTTCCCTTGGGAGCCCACGTGATTTCTCCTGGGGGCCCACGTGATTTCCCCTGGGGGCCCACGTGATTTCCCCTGGGGGCCCACGTGATTTCCCCTGGGGGCCCACGTGATTGCACCACCTGGCCCACGTGATTTCCCCTGGGGGCCCACGTGATTTCCCCACCTGGCCCACGTGATTTCCCCTGGGGGCCCACGTGATTTCCCCTGGGGGCCCACGTGATTGCCCCACCTGGCCCACGTGATTGCCCCACCTGGCCCACGTGATTTCCCCTGGGGGCCCACGTGATTTCCCCTGGGGGCCCACGTGATTTCCCCTGGGGGCCCACGTGATTTCCCCTGGGGTCCCACGTGATTGCTCCACCTGGCCCACGTGATTGCCCCACCTGGCCCACGTGATTTCCCCTGGGGGCCCACGTGATTTCCCCTGGGGGCCCACGTGATTTCCCCTGGGGGCCCACGTGATTTCCCCTGGGGGCCCACGTGATTTCCCCTGGGGGCCCACGTGATTGCTCCACCTGGCCCACGTGATTGCCCCACCTGGCCCACGTGATTTCCCCTGGGGGCCCACGTGATTTGCCCTGGGGGCCCACGTGATTTCCCCTGGGGGCCCACGTGATTTCCCCTGGGGGCCCACGTGATTTGCCCTGGGGGCCCACGTGATTTCCCCTGGGGGCCCACGTGATTTCCCCTGGGGGCCCACGTGATTGCTCCACCTGGCCCACGTGATTGCCCCACCTGGCCCACGTGATTGCCCCACCTGGCCCACGTGATTTCCCCTGGGGGCCCACGTGATTTCCCCTGGGGGCCCACGTGATTTCCCCTGGGGGCCCACGTGATTTCCCCTGGGGGCCCACGTGATTGCTCCACCTGGCCCACGTGATTTCCCCTGGGGGCCCACGTGATTTCCCCTGGGGGCCCACGTGATTTCCCCTGGGGGCCCACGTGATTTCCCCTGGGGGCCCACGTGATTTCCCCTGGGGGCCCACGTGATTTCCCCTGGGGGCCCACGTGATTTCCCCTGGGGGCCCACGTGATTTCCCCTGGGGGCCCACGTGATTTCCCCTGGGGGCCCACGTGATTTCCCCTGGGGGCCCACGTGATCGCTCCCCTGGGGGCCCACGTGATTTCCCCTGGGGGCCCACGTGATTTCCCCTGGGGGCCCACGTGATTTCCCCTGGGGGCCCACGTGATTTCCCCTGGGGGCCCACGTGATTTCCCCTGGGGGCCCACGTGATTGCTCCACCTGGGGGCCCACGTGATTTCCCCTGGGGGCCCACGTGATTTCCCCTGGGGGCCCACGTGATTTCCCCTGGGGGCCCACGTGATTTCCCCTGGGGGCCCACGTGATTTCTCCACCTGGCCCACGTGATTTCCCCACCTGGCCCACGTGATTGCCCCACCTGGCCCACGTGATTTCCCCTGGGGGCCCACGTGATTTCCCCTGGGGGCCCTCGTGATTTCCCCTGGGGGCCCACGTGATTTCCCCTGGGGGCCCACGTGATTTCCCCTGGGGGCCCACGTGATTTCCCCTGGGGGCCCACGTGATTTCCCCTGGGGGCCCACGTGATTTCCCCACCTGGCCCACGTGATTTCCCCTGGGGGCCCACGTGATTTCCCCTGGGGGCCCACGTGATTTCCACCTGGGGGCCCACGTGATTGCCCCACCGGGCCCACGTGATTGCCCCACCGGGCCCACGTGATTTCCCCTGGGGGCCCACGTGATTTCCCCTGGGGGCCCACGTGATTTCCCCTGGGGGCCCACGTGATTTCCCCTGGGGGCCCACGTGATTTCCCCTGGGGGCCCACGTGATTTCCCCTGGGGGCCCACGTGATTTCCCCTGGGGGCCCACGTGATTTCCCCTGGGGGCCCACGTGATTTCCCCTGGGGGCCCACGTGATTGCCCCACCTGGCCCACGTGATTTCCCCTGGGGGCCCACGTGATTTCCCCTGGGGGCCCACGTGATTTCCCCTGGGGGCCCACGTGATTTCCCCTGGGGGCCCACGTGATTTCCCCTGGGGGCCCACGTGATTGCTCCACCTGGCCCACGTGATTGCCCCACCTGGCCCACGTGATTTCCCTCGGTGGCCCACGTGATTCGCCCTGGGGGTCCACGTGATTTCCCCTGGGGGCCCACGTGATTTCCCCTGGGGGCCCACGTGATTTGCCCTGGGGGCCCACGTGATTTCCCCTGGGGGCCCACGTGATTTCTCCTGGGTCCCACGTAATTTCCCCTGGGGGCCCACGTGATTTCCCCTGGGGGCCCACGTGATTTCCCCTGGGGGCCCACGTGATTGCTCCACCTGGCCCACGTGATTTCCCCACCTGGGGCCCACGTGATTTCCCCACCTGGCCCACGTGATTTCCCCTGGGGGCCCACGTGATTTCCCCTGGGGGCCCACGTGATTTCCCCTGGGGGCCCACGTGATTTCCCCACCTGGCCCACGTGATTTCCCCTGGGGGCCCACGTGATTTCCCCTGGGGGCCCACGTGATTTCCCCTGGGGGCCCACGTGATTGCTCCACCTGGCCCACGTGATTGCCCCACCTGGCCCACGTGATTTCCCTGGGTGGCCCACGTGATTCGCGCTGGGGGCCCACGTGATTTCCCCTGGGGGCCCACGTGATTTCCCCTGGGGCCCACGTGATTTGCCCTGGGGGCCCACGTGATTTCACCTGGGGGCTCACGTGATTTCCCCTGGGGGCCCACGTGATTTCCCCTGGGGGCCCACGTGATTTCCCCTGGGGGCCCACGTGATTTCCCCTGGGGGCCCACGTGATTGCTCCACCAGGCCCACGTGATTGCCCCACCTGGCCCACGTGATTTCCCCGGGTGGCCCACATGATTTGCCCTGGGGGCCCACGTGATTTCCCCTGGGGGCCCACGTGATTTCCCCTTGGGGCCCCGTGATTTGCCCTGGGGGCCCACGTGATTTCCCCTGGGGGCCCACGTGATTTCCCCTGGGGGCCCACGTGATTGCTCCACCTGGCCCACGTGATTGCCCCACCTGGCCCACGTGATTTGCCTGGGTGGCCCACGTGATTTCCCCTGGGGGCCCACGTGACTTCCCCTGGGGGCCCACGTGATTTCCCATGGGGGCCCACGTGATTTCCCCTGGGGGCCCACGTGATTTACCCTGGGGGCCCACGTGATTTCCCCTGGGGGCCCACGTGATTCCCCCTGGGTTCCCACGTGATTTCCCCTGGGGGCCCACGTGATTTCCCCTGGGGGCCCACGTGATTGCTCCACCTGGCCCACGTGATTGCCCCACCTGGCCCACGTGATTTCCCCTGGGGGCCCACGTGATTTCCCCTGGGGGCCCACGTGATTTCCCCTGGGGGCCCACGTGATTTCCCCTGGGGGCCCACGTGATTGCCCCACCTGGCCCACGTGATTTCCCCTGGGGGCCCACGTGATTTCCCCTGGGGGCCCACGTGATTTCCCCTGGGGGCCCACGTGATTGCTCCACCTGGGGGCCCACGTGATTTCCCCTTGGGGCCCACGTGATTGCTCCACGTGGCCCACGTGATTTCCCCTGGGGGCCCACGTGATTTCCCCTGGGGGCCCACGTGATTTCCCCTGGGGGCCCACGTGAATTCCCCTGGGGGCCCACGTGATTTCCCCTGGGGGCCCACGTGATTTCCCCTGGGGGCCCACGTGATTTCCCCTGGGGGCCCACGTGATTTCCCCTGGGGGCCCACGTGATTTGCCCTGGGGGCCCACGTGATTTCCCTTGGGAGCCCACGTGATTTCCCCTGGGGGCCCACGTGATTTCCCCTGGGGGCCCACGTGATTTCCCCTGGGGGCCCACGTGATTTCCCCTGGGGGCCCACGTGATTTCCCCACCTGGCCCACGTGATTGCCCCTGGGGGCCCACGTGATTTCCCCTGGGGGCCCACGTGATTTCCCCTGGGGGCCCACGTGATTTCCCCTGGGGGCCCACGTGATTTCCCCTGGGGGCCCACGTGATTTCCCCTGGGGGCCCACGTGATTGCTCCACCTGGCCCACGTGATTGCCCCACCTGGCCCACGTGATTTCCCCTGGGGGCCCACGTGATTTCCCCTGGGGGCCCACGTGATTTCCCCTGGGGGCCCACGTGATTTCCCCTGGGGGCCCACGTGATTTCCCCTGGGGGCCCACGTGATTGCTCCACCTGGCCCACGTGATTGCCCCACCTGGCCCACGTGATTTCCCCTGGGGGCCCACGTGATTTCCCCTGGGGGCCCACGTGATTTCCCCTGGGGGCCCACGTGATTTCCCCTGGGGGCCCACGTGATTTCCCCTGGGGGCCCACGTGATTTCCCCTGGGGGCCCACGTGATTGCTCCACCTGGGGGCCCACGTGATTGCCCCACCTGGCCCACGTGATTGCCCCACCTGGCCCACGTGATTTCCCCTGGGGGCCCACGTGATTTCCCCTGGGGGCCCACGTGATTTCCCCTGGGGGCCCACGTGATTTCCCCTGGGGGCCCACGTGATTGCTCCACCTGGCCCACGTGATTTCCCCTGGGGGCCCACGTGATTTCCCCTGGGGGCCCACGTGATTTCCCCTGGGGGCCCACGTGATTTCCCCTGGGGGCCCACGTGATTTCCCCTGGGGGCCCACGTGATTTCCCCTGGGGGCCCACGTGATTTCCCCTGGGGGCCCACGTGATTTCCCCTGGGGGCCCACGTGATTTCCCCTGGGGGCCCACGTGATTTCCCCTGGGGGCCCACGTGATTGCTCCACCTGGCCCACGTGATTTCCCCTGGGGGCCCACGTGATTTCCCCTGGGGGCCCACGTGATTTCCCCTGGGGGCCCACGTGATTTCCCCTGGGGGCCCACGTGATTTCCCCTGGGGGCCCACGTGATTGCTCCACCTGGCCCACGTGATTTCCCCTGGGGGCCCACGTGATTTCCCCTGGGGGCCCACGTGATTTCCCCTGGGGGCCCACGTGATTTCCCCTGGGGGCCCACGTGATTTCTCCACCTGGCCCACGTGATTTCCCCACCTGGCCCACGTGATTGCCCCACCTGGCCCACGTGATTTCCCCTGGGGGCCCACGTGATTTCCCCTGGGGGCCCACGTGATTTCCCCTGGGGGCCCACGTGATTTCCCCTGGGGGCCCACGTGATTTCTCCACCTGGCCCACGTGATTGCCCCACCTGGCCCACGTGATTGCTGCACCTGGCCCACGTGATTTCCCCTGGGGGCCCACGTGATTTCCCCTGGGGGCCCACGTGATTTCCCCTGGGGGCCCACGTGATTGCTCCACCTGGCCCACGTGATTTCCCCTGGGGGCCCACGTGATTTCCCCTGGGGGCCCACGTGATTTCCCCTGGGGGCCCACGTGATTTCCCCTGGGGGCCCACGTGATTTCCCCTGGGGGCCCACGTGATTTCCCCTGGGGGCCCACGTGATTTCCCCTGGGGGCCCACGTGATTTCCCCTGGGGGCCCACGTGATTTCCCCTGGGGGCCCACGTGATTTCCCCACCTGGCCCACGTGATTGCCCCACCTGGCCCACGTGATTTCCCCTGGGGGCCCACGTGATTTCCCCTGGGGGCCCACGTGATTTCCCCTGGGGGCCCACGTGATTTCCCCTGGGGGCCCACGTGATTTCCCCTGGGGGCCCACGTGATTTCCCCTGGGGGCCCACGTGATTTCCCCTGGGGGCCCACGTGATTTCCCCTGGGGGCCCACGTGATTTCCCCTGGGGGCCCACGTGATTGCTCCACCTGGCCCACGTGATTGCCCCACCTGGCCCACGTGATTTCCCCTGGGGGCCCACGTGATTTCCCCTGGGGGCCCACGTGATTTCCCCTGGGGGCCCACGTGATTGCTCCACCTGGCCCACGTGATTGCCCCACCTGGCCCACGTGATTTCCCCGGGGGCCAACGTGATATCCCCTGGGGGCCCACGTGACTTCCCATGGGAGCCCACGTAATTTCCCATGGGGGCCCACGTGATTTCCCCTGGGGGCCCACGTGATTGTTCCACCTGGCCCACGTGATTTCCCCTGGGGGCCCACGTGATTTCCCCTAGGGGCCCACGTGATTTCCCCTGGGGGCCCACGTGATTTCCCCTGGGGGCCCACGTGATTTCCCCTGGGGGCCCACGTGATTGCTCCACCTGGCCCACGTGATTTCCCCTGGGGGCCCACGTGATTTCCCCTGGGGGCCCACGTGATTCCCCTGGGGGCGCACGTGATTTCCCCTGGGGGCCCACGTGATTTCCCCTGGGGGCCCACGTGATTTCCCCTGGGGGCCCACGTGATTTGCCTTGGGGGCCCACGAGATTTCCCCTGGGGGCCCACGTGATTTCCCCTGGGGGCCCACGTGATTTCCCGTGGGGGCCCACGTGATTGCTCCACCTGGCCCACGTGATTGCCCCACCTGACCCACGTGATTGCCCTACCTGGCCCACGTGATTTCCCCTGGGGGCCCACGTGATTTCCCCTGGGGGCCCACGTGATTTCCCCTGGGGGCCCACGTGATTTCCCCTGGGGGCCCACGTGATTTCCCCTGGGGGCCCACGTGATTTGCCCTGGGTGCCCACGTGATTTCCCCTGTGGGCCCACGTGATTTCCCCTGGGGGCCCACGTGATTTCCCCTGGGGGCCCACGTGATTTCCCCTGGGGGCCCACGTGATTGCTCCACCTGGCCCACGTGATTGCCCCACCTGGCCCACGTGATTTCCCCTGGGGGCCCACGTGATTTCCCCTGGGGGCCCACGTGATTTCCCCTGGGGGCCCACGTGATTGCTCCACCTGGCCCACGTGATTGCCCCACCTGGCCCACGTGATTTCCCCTGGGGGCCCACGTGATTTCCCCTGGGGGCCCACGTGATTTCCCCTGGGGGCCCACGTGATTTCCCCTGGGGGCCCACGTGATTTCCCCTGGGGGCCCACGTGATTTCCCCTGGGGGCCCACGTGATTTCCCCTGGGGGCCCACGTGATTTCCCCTGGGGGCCCACGTGATTTCCCCTGGGGGCCCACGTGATTGCCCCACCTGGCCCACGTGATTGCCCCACCTGGCCCACGTGATTTCCCCTGGGGGCCCACGTGATTTCCCCTGGGGGCCCACGTGATTTCTCCACCTGGCCCACGTGATTGCCCCACCTGGCCCACGTGATTGCACCTGGGGGCCCACGTGATTTCCCCTGGGGGCCCACGTGATTTCCCCTGGGGGCCCACGTGATTTCCCCTGGGGGCCCACGTGATTTCCCCTGGGGGCCCACGTGATTTCCCCTGGGGGCCCACGTGATTTCCCCTGGGGGCCCACGTGATTTCCCCTGGGGGCCCACGTGATTTCCCCTGGGGGCCCACGTGATTGCCCCACCTGGCCCACGTGATTTCCCCTGGGGGCCCACGTGATTTCCCCTGGGGGCCCACGTGATTTCCCCTGGGGGCCCACGTGATTGCTCCACCTGGGGGCCCACGTGATTTCCCCTGGGGGCCCACGTGATTTCCCCTGGGGGCCCACGTGATTTCCCCTGGGGGCCCACGTGATTTCCCCTGGGGGCCCACGTGATTGCTCCACCTGGCCCACGTGATTGCCCCACCTGGCCCACGTGATTTCCCCTGGGGGCCCACGTGATTTCCCCTGGGGGCCCACGTGATTTCCCCTGGGGGCCCACGTGATTTCCCCTGGGGGCCCACGTGATTTCCCCACCGGGCCCACGTGATTTCCCCTGGGGGCCCACGTGATTTCCCCTGGGGGCCCACGTGATTTCCCCTGGGGGCCCACGTGATTGCTCCACCTGGCCCACGTGATTTCCCCTGGGGGCCCACGTGATTTCCCCACCTGGCCCACGTGATTTCCCCTGGGGGCCCACGTGATTTCCCCTGGGGGCCCACGTGATTTCCCCTGGGGGCCCACGTGATTTCCCCTGGGGGCCCACGTGATTTCCCCTGGGGGCCCACGTGATTTCCCCTGGGGGCCCACGTGATTTCCCCTGGGGGCCCACGTGATTTCCCCTGGGGGCCCACGTGATTTCCCCTGGGGGCCCACGTGATTTCCCCTGGGGGCCCACGTGATTGCTCCACCTGGCCCACGTGATTTCCCCTGGGGGCCCACGTGATTTCCACTGGGGGCCCACGTGATTTCCCCTGGGGTCCCACGTGATTTCCCCTGGGGGCCCACGTGATTTCCCCCGGTAGCCCACGAGATTTCCCCTGGGGGCCCACGTGATTTGCCCTGGGGGCCCACGTGATTTGCCCTGGGGGCCCACGAGATTTCCCCTGGGGGCCCACGTGATTTCCCCTGGGGGCCCACGTGATTTGCCCTGGGGGCCCACGAGATTTCCCCTGGGGTCCAACGTGATTTCCCCTGGGGGCCCACGTGATTTCCCCTGGGGGCCCACGTGATTTCCCCACCTGGCCCACGTGATTGCCCCACCTGGCCCACGTGATTTCCCCTCCTGGCCCACATGATTGCCCCAACTGGCCCACGTGATTTCCCCTGGGGGCCCACGTGATTTCCCCTGGGGGCCCACGTGATTTGCCCTGGGGGCCCACGTGATTTGCCCTGGGGGCCACGTGATTTCCCCTGGGGGCCCACGTGATTTCACCTCGGGGCCCACGTGATTTCCCCTGGGGGCCCACGTGATTTGCCCTGGGGGCCACGTGATTTCCCCTGGGGGCCCACGTGATTTGCCCTGGGGGCCACATGATTTGCCCTGGGGGCCCACGTGATTTCCCCTTGTGGCCCACGTGATTTCCCCTGGGGGCCCACGTGATTTGCCCTGGGGGCCCTCGTGATTTCCCCTGGGGGCCCACGTGATTTCTTCTGGGGGCCCACGTGATTTGCCCCGGGGGCCCACGTGATTTGCCCCGGGGGCCCACGTGATTTCCCCCGGGGGCCCACGTGATTTCCCCCGGGGGCCCACGTGATTTCCCCTGGGGGCCCACGTGATTTGCCCTGGGGGCCCACCTGATTTGCCCTGGGGGCACACGTCATTTCCCCTTGGGGCCCACGTGATTTACCCTGGGGGCCCACGTGATTTCCCCTGGGGGCCCACGTGATTTCCCCTGGGGGCCCACGTGATTTCCTCTGGGGGCCCACGTGATTTCCCTGGGGGCCTACGTGATTTCCACTGGGGGCCCAAGTGATTTGCCTTGGGGGCCCACGTGATTTGCCCTGGGGGCCCCCGTGATTTCCCCTTGGGGCCCACGTGATTTCCCCTGGGGGCCCACGTGAATTCCCCTGGGGCCCCACGTGATTTCCCCTGGGGGCCCACGTGATTGCCCCACCTGGCCCACGTGATTTCCCCTGGGGGCCCACGTGATTTCCCCACCTGGCCCACGTGATTTCCCCTGGGGGCCCACGTGATTTCCCCTGGGGGCCCACGTGATTTCCCCTGGGGGCCCACGTGATTTCCCCTGGGGGCCCACGTGATTTCCCCTGGGGGCCCACGTGATTTCCCCTGGGGGCCCACGTGATTTCCCCTGGGGGCCCACGTGATTTCCCCACCTGGCCCACGTGATTGCCCCACCTGGCCCACGTGATTTCCCCTGGGGGCCCACGTGATTTCCCCTGGGGGCCCACGTGATTTCCCCTGGGGGCCCACGTGATTTCCCCTGGGGGCCCACGTGATTTCCCCTGGGGGCCCACGTGATTGCTCCACCTGGCCCACGTGATTGCCCCACCTGGCCCACGTGATTTCCCCACCTGGCCCACGTGATTTCCCCTGGGGGCCCACGTGATTTCCCCACCTGGCCCACGTGATTGCCCCACCTGGCCCACGTGATTTCCCCTGGGGGCCCACGTGATTTCCCCTGGGGGCCCACGTGATTTCTCCACCTGGCCCACGTGATTGCCCCACCTGGCCCACGTGATTGCTGCACCTGGCCCACGTGATTTCCCCTGGGGGCCCACGTGATTTCCCCTGGGGGCCCACGTGATTTCCCCTGGGGGCCCACGTGATTTCCCCTGGGGGCCCACGTGATTTCCCCTGGGGGCCCACGTGATTTCCCCTGGGGGCCCACGTGATTTCCCCTGGGGGCCCACGTGATTTCCCCTGGGGGCCCACGTGATTTCCCCTGGGGGCCCACGTGATTGCCCCACCTGGCCCACGTGATTTCCCCTGGGGGCCCACGTGATTTCCCCTGGGGGCCCACGTGATTTCCCCTGGGGGCCCACGTGATTTCACCTGGGGGCCCACGTGATTTCCCCTGGGGGCCCACGTGATTTCCCCTGGGGGCCCACGTGATTTCCCCTGGGGGCCCACGTGATTTCCCCTGGGGGCCCACGTGATTTCCACCTGGGGGCCCACGTGATTGCCCCACCTGGCCCACGTGATTTCCCCTGGGGGCCCACGTGATTTCCCCTGGGGGCCCACGTGATTTCCCCTGGGGGCCCACGTGATTTCCCCTGGGGGCCCACGTGATTTCCCCACCGGGCCCACGTGATTTCCCCTGGGGGCCCACGTGATTTCCCCTGGGGGCCCACGTGATTACCCTGGGGGCCCACATGATTGCTCCACCTGCCCCACGTGATTTCCCCTTGGGGCCCACGTGATTGCTCCACGTGGCCCACGTGATTTCCCCTGGGGGCCCACGTGATTTCCCCTGGGGGCCCACGTGATTTCCCCTGGGGGCCCACGTGAATTCCCCTGGGGGCCCACGTGATTTCCCCTGGGGGCCCACGTGATTTCCCCTGGGGGCCCACGTGATTTCCCCTGGGGGCCCACGTGATTTCCCCTGGGGGCCCATGTGATTTCCCCTGGGGGCCCACGTGATTTCCCCTGGGGGCCCACGTGATTGCTCCACCTGGCCCACGTGATTTCCCCTGGGGGCCCACGTGATTTCCACTGGGGGCCCACGTGATTTCCCCTGGGGTCCCACGTGATTTCCACTGGGGGCCCACGTGATTTCCCCCGGTAGCCCACGAGATTTCCCCTGGGGGCCCACGTGATTTGCCCTGGGGGCCCACGTGATTTGCCCTGGGGGCCCACGAGATTTCCCCTGGGGGCCCACGTGATTTCCCCTGGGGGCCCACGTGATTTGCCCTGGGGGCCCACGAGATTTCCCCTGGGGTCCAACGTGATTTCCCCTGGGGGCCCACGTGATTTCCCCTGGGGGCCCACGTGATTTCCCCACCTGGCCCACGTGATTGCCCCACCTGGCCCACGTGATTTCCCCTCCTGGCCCACGTGATTTCCCCACCTGGCCCACGTGATTTCCCCTGGGGGCCCACGTGATTTCCCCTGGGGGCCCACGTGATTTCCCCTGGGGGCCCACGTGATTTGCCCTGGGGGCCACGTGATTTCCCCTGGGGGCCCACGTGATTTCACCTCGGGGCCCACGTGATTTCCCCTGGGGGCCCACGTGATTTGCCCTGGGGGCCACGTGATTTCCCCTGGGGGCCCACGTGATTTCCCCTGGGGGCCCACGTGATTTCCCCTTGTGGCCCACGTGATTTCCCCTGGGGGCCCACGTGATTTCCCCTGGGGGCCCACGTGATTTCCCCTCCTGGCCCAGGTGATTGCCCCAAATGGCCCACGTGATTTCCCCTGGGGGCCCACGTGATTTCCCCTTGTGGCCCACGTGATTTCCCCTGGGGGCCCACGTGATTTGCCCTGGGGGCCCTCGTGATTTCCCCTGGGGGCCCACGTGATTTCTTCTGGGGGCCCACGTGATTTGCCCCGGGGGCCCAAGTGATTTGCCCCGGGGGCCCACGTGATTTCCCCCGGGGGCCCACGTGATTTCCCCCGGGGGCCCACGTGATTTCCCCCGGGGGCCCACGTGATTTCCCCTGGGGGCCCACGTGATTTGCCCTGGGGGCCCACCTGATTTGCCCTGGGGGCACACGTCATTTCCCCTTGGGGCCCACGTGATTTACCCTGGGGGCCCACGTGATTTCCCCTGGGGGCCCACGTGATTTCCCCTGGGGGCCCACGTGATTTCCTCTGGGGGCCCACGTGATTACCCTGGGGGCCTACGTGATTTCCACTGGGGGCCCAAGTGATTTGCCTTGGGGGCCCACGTGATTTGCCCTGGGGGCCCCCGTGATTTCCCCTTGGGGCCCACGTGATTTCCCCTGGGGGCCCACGTGAATTCCCCTGGGGGCCCACGTGATTTCCCCTGGGGGCCCACGTGATTGCCCCACCTGGCCCACGTGATTTCCACACCTGGCCACGTGATTGCCCCACCTGGCCCACGTGATTTCCCCTGGGGGCCCACGTGATTTCCCCTGGGGGCCCACGTGATTTCCCCTGGGGGCCCACGTGATTTCCCCTGGGGGCCCGCGTGATTTCCCCTGGGGGCCCACGTGATATCCCCTGGGGGCCCACGTGATTTCCCCTGGGGGCCCACGTGATTGCCCCACCTGGCCCAAGTGATTGCCCCACCTGGCCCACGTGATTTCCCCTGGGGGCCCGCGTGATTTCCCCTGGGGGCCCACGTGATATCCCCTGGGGGCCCACGTGATTTCCCCTGGGGGCCCACGTGATTTCCCCTGGGGGCCCACGTGATTGCTCCACCTGGCCCACGTGATTGCCCCACCTGGCCCACGTGATTTCCCCTGGGGGCCCACGTGATTTCCCTTGGGGGCCCACGTGATTGCTCCACCTGGCCCACGTGATTGCCCCACCTGGCCCACGTGATTTCCCCGGGTGGCTCACGTGATTTCCCCTGGGGGCCACGTGATTTCCCCTGGGGGCCCACGTGATTTCCCCTGGGGGCCCACGTGATTTCCCCTGGGGGCCCACGTGATTTCCCCTGGGGGCCCACGTGATTTCCCCTGGGGGCCCACGTGATTTCCCCTGGGGGCCCACGTGATTGCTCCACCTGGCCCACGTGATTTCCCCTGGGGGCCCACGTGATTTCCCCTGGGGGCCCACGTGATTTCCCCTGGGGGCCCACGTGATTTCCCCTGGGGGCCCACGTGATTTCCCCTGGGGGCCCACGTGATTGCCCCACCTGGGGGCCCACGTGATTTCCCCTGGGGGCCCACGTGATTGCCCCACCTGGCCCACGTGATTTCCCCTGGGGGCCCACGTGATTTCCCCTGGGGGCCCACGTGATTTCCCCTGGGGGCCCACGTGATTTCCCCTGGGGGCCCACGTGATTTCCCCTGGGGGCCCACGTGATTTCCCCTGGGGGCCCACGTGATTTCCCCACCTGGCCCACGTGATTTCCCCACCTGGCCCACGTGATTTCCCCACCTGGCCCACGTGATTTCCCCTGGGGGCCCACGTGATTTCCCCTGGGGGCCCACGTGATTTCCCCACCTGGCCCACGTGATTGCCCCACCTGGCCCACGTGATTTCCCCTGGGGGCCCACGTGATTTCCCCTGGGGGCCCACGTGATTTCCACCTGGGGGCCCACGTGATTTCCCCTGGGGGCCCACGTGATTTCCCCTGGGGGCCCACGTGATTTCCCCTGGGGGCCCACGTGATTTCCCCTGGGGGCCCACGTGATTGCTCCACCTGGCCCACGTGATTGCCCCACCTGGCCCACGTGATTTCCCCTGGGGGCCCACGTGATTTCCCCTGGGGGCCCACGTGATTTCCCCTGGGGGCCCACGTGATTTCCCCTGGGGGCCCACGTGATTGCCCAACCGGGCCCACGTGATTTCCCCTGGGGGCCCACGTGATTTCCCCTGGGGGCCCACGTGATTTCCCCTGGGGGCCCACGTGATTGCTCCACCTGGGGGCCCACGTGATTTCCCCTGGGGGCCCACGTGATTTCCCCTGGGGGCCCACGTGATTTCCCCTGGGGGCCCACGTGATTTCCCCTGGGGGCCCACGTGATTTCCCCTGGGGGCCCACGTGATTTCCCCTGGGGGCCCACGTGATTTCCCCTGGGGGCCCACGTGATTTCCCCTGGGGGCCCACGTGATTTCCCCTGGGGGCCCACGTGATTTCCCCTGGGGGCCCACGTGATTTGCCCTGGGGGCCCACGTGATTTCCCCTGGGGGCCCACGTGATTGCCCCACCTGGCCCACGTGATTGCCCCACCTGGCCCACGTGATTTCCCCTGGGGGCCCACGTGATTTCCCCTGGGGCCCCACGTGATTGCTCCACCTGGCCCACGTGATTTCCTCACCTGGCCACGTGATTTCCCCTGGGGGCCCACGTGATTTCCCCTGGGGGCCCACGTGATTGCCCCACCTGGCCCACGTGATTTCCCCTGGGGGCCCACGTGATTTCCCCTGGGGGCCCACGTGATTTCCCCACCTGGCCCACGTGATTGCCCCACCTGGCCCACGTGATTTCCCCTGGGGGCCCACGTGATTTCCCCTGGGGGCCCACGTGATTGCCCCTGGGGGCCCACGTGATTGCCCCACCTGGCCCACGTGATTGCCCCACCTGGCCCACGTGATTTCCCCTGGGGGCCCACGTGATTTCCCCTGGGGGCCCACGTGATTTCTCCACCTGGCCCACGTGATTGCCCCACCTGGCCCACGTGATTTCCCCTGGGGGCCCACGTGATTTCCCCTGGGGGCCCACGTGATTTCCCCTGGGGGCCCACGTGATTTCCCCTGGGGGCCCACGTGATTTGCCCTGGGGGCCCACGTGATTTCCCCTGGGGGCCCACGTGATTTCTCCTGGGGGCCCACGTGATTTCCCCTGGGGGCCCACGAGATTTCCCCTGGGGGCCCACGTGATTTCCCCTGGGGGCCCACGTGATTTCCCCTGGGGGCCCACGTGATTTCCCCTGGGGGCCCACGTGATTTCCCCTGGGGGCCCACGTGATTTCCCCTGGGGGCCCACGTGATTGCTCCACCTGGGGGCCCACGTGATTTCCCCTGGGGGCCCACGTGATTTCCCCTGGGGGCCCACGTGATTTCCCCTGGGGGCCCACGTGATTTCCCCTGGGGGCCCACGTGATTTCCCCTGGGGGCCCACGTGATTGCTCCACCTGGCCCACGTGATTTCCCCTGGGGGCCCACGTGATTTCCCCTGGGGGCCCACGTGATTTCCCCTGGGGGCCCACGTGATTTCCCCTGGGGGCCCACGTGATTTCCCCTGGGGGCCCACGTGATTTCCCCTGGGGGCCCACGTGATTTCCCCTGGGGGCCCACGTGATTTCCCCTGGGGGCCCACGTGATTTCCCCTGGTGGCCCACGTGATTTCCCCTGGGGGCCCACGTGATTTCCCCTGGGGGCCCACGTGATTTCCCCTGGGGGCCCACGTGATTTCCCCTGGGGGCCCACGTGATTTGCCCTGGGGGCCCACGTGATTTGCCCCGGGGGCCCACGTGATTTCCCCTGGGGGCCCACGTGATTTCCCCTGGGGGCCCACGTGATTTCCCCTGGGGGCCCACGTGATTGCTCCACCTGGCCCACGTGATTGCCCCACCTGGCCCACGTGATTGCCCCACCTGGCCCACGTGATTTCCCCTGGGGGCCCACGTGATTTCCCCTGGGGGCCCACGTGATTGCTCCACCTGGCCCACGTGATTTCCCCTGGGGGCCCACGTGATTTCCCCTGGGGGCCCACGTGATTTCCCCTGGGGGCCCACGTGATTTCCCCTGGGGGCCCACGTGATTTCCCCTGGGGGCCCACGTGATTTCCCCTGGGGGCCCACGTGATTGCTCCACCTGGCCCACGTGATTTCCCCTGGGGGCCCACGTGATTTCCCCTGGGGGCCCACGTGATTTCCCCTGGGGGCCCACGTGATTTCCCCTGGGGGCCCACGTGATTTCCCCTGGGGGCCCACGTGATTTCCCCTGGGGGCCCACGTGATTTCCCCTGGGGGCCCACGTGATTGCACCACCTGGCCCACGTGATTTCCCCTGGGGGCCCACGTGATTGCCCCACCTGGCCCACGTGATTTCCCCTGGGGGCCCACGTGATTTCCCCTGGGGGCCCACGTGATTGCCCCACCTGGCCCACGTGATTGCCCCACCTGGCCCACGTGATTTCCCCTGGGGGCCCACGTGATTTCCCCTGGGGGCCCACGTGATTTCCCCTGGGGGCCCACGTGATTGCTCCACCTGGCCCACGTGATTGCCCCACCTGGCCCACGTGATTTCCCCTGGGGGCCCACGTGATTTCCCCTGGGGGCCCACGTGATTTCCCCTGGGGGCCCACGTGATTTCCCCTGGGGGCCCACGTGATTTCCCCTGGGGGCCCACGTGATTGCTCCACCTGGCCCACGTGATTGCCCCACCTGGCCCACGTGATTTCCCCTGGGGGCCCACGTGATTTCCCCTGGGGGCCCACGTGATTTCCCCTGGGGGCCCACGTGATTTCCCCTGGGGGCCCACGTGATTGCTCCACCTGGCCCACGTGATTGCCCCACCTGGCCCACGTGATTGCCCCACCTGGCCCACGTGATTTCCCCTGGGGGCCCACGTGATTTCCCCTGGGGGCCCACGTGATTGCTCCCTGGGGGCCCACGTGATTGCCCCACCTGGCCCATGTGATTTCCCTGGGTGGCCCACGTGATTCGCACTGGGGGCCCACGTGATTTCCCCTGGGGGCCCACGTGATTTCCCCTGGGGGCCCACGTGATTTCCCCTGGGGGCCCACGTGATTTCCCCTGGGGGCCCACGTGATTTCCCCTGGGGGCCCACGTGATTTCCCCTGGGGGCCCACGTGATTTCCCCTGGGGGCCCACGTGATTTCCCCTGGGGGCCCACGTGATTTCCCCACCTGGCCCACGTGATTTCCCCTGGGGGCCCACGTGATTGCCCCACCTGGCCCACGTGATTTCCCCTGGGGGCCCACGTGATTTCCCCTGGGGGCCCACGTGATTGCCCCACCTGGCCCACGTGATTGCCCCACCTGGCCCACGTGATTTCCCCTGGGGGCCCACGTGATTTCCCCTGGGGGCCCACGTGATTGCTCCACCTGGCCCACGTGATTTCCCCTGGGGGCCCACGTGATTTCCCCTGGGGGCCCACGTGATTTCCCCTGGGGGCCCACGTGATTTCCCCTGGGGGCCCACGTGATTTCCCCTGGGGGCCCACGTGATTTCCCCTGGGGGCCCACGTGATTGCTCCACCTGGCCCACGTGATTGCCCCACCTGGCCCACGTGATTTCCCCTGGGGGCCCACGTGATTTCCCCTGGGGGCCCACGTGATTTCCCCTGGGGGCCCACGTGATTGCTCCACCTGGCCCACGTGATTTCCCCTGGGGGCCCACGTGATTTCCCCTGGGGGCCCACGTGATTTCCCCTGGGGGCCCACGTGATTTCCCCTGGGGGCCCACGTGATTGCTCCACCTGGCCCACGTGATTTCCCCTGGGGGCCCACGTGATTTCCCCTGGGGGCCCACGTGATTTCCCCTGGGGGCCCACGTGATTTCCCCTGGGGGCCCACGTGATTTCCCCTTGGGGCCCACGTGATTTCCCCTGGGGGCCCACGTGATTTCCCCTGGGGGCCCACGTGATTTCCCCTGGGGGCCCACGTGATTTCCCCTGGGGGCCCACGTGATTTCCCCTGGGGGCCCACGTGATTTCCCCTGGGGTCCCACGTGATTTCCCCTGGGGGCCCACGTTATTTCCCCTGGGGGCCCACGTGATTTCCCCTGGGGGCCCACGTGATTTCCCCTGGGGGCCCACGTGATTTCCCCTGGGGGCCCACGTGATTGCTCCACCTGGCCCACGTGTTTGCCCCACCTGGCCCACGTGATTTCCCCTGGGGGCCCACGTGATTTCCCCTGGGGGCCCACGTGATTTCCCCTGGGGGCCCACGTGATTTCCCCTGGGGGCCCACGTGATTTCCCCTGGGGGCCCACGTGATTTCCCCTGGGGGCCCACGTGATTGCTCCACCTGGCCCACGTGATTTCCCCTGGGGGCCCACGTGATTTCCCCTGGGGGCCCACGTGATTTCCCCTGGGGGCCCACGTGATTTCCCCTGGGGGCCCACGTGATTTCCCCTGGGGGCCCACGTGATTTCCCCTGGGGGCCCACGTGATTTCCCCTGGGGGCCCACGTAATTTCCCCTGGGGGCCCACGTGATTGCCCCACCTGGCGCACGTGATTTCACCTGGGGGCCTACGTGATTGCTCCACCTGGCCCACGTGATTTCCCCTGGGGGCCTACGTGATTTCCCCTGGGGGCCCACGTGATTTCCCCTGGGGCCCACGTGATTTCCCCTGGGGGCCCACGTGATTGCTCCACCTGGCCCACGTGATTGCCCCACCTGGCCCACGTGATTTCCCCTGGGGGCCCACGTGATTTCCCCTGGGGGCCCACGTGATTTCCCCTGGGGGACCACGTGATTTCCCCTGGGGGCCCACGTGATTGCTCAACCGGGCCCACGTGACTTCCCCTGGGGGCCCACGTGATTTCTACTGGGGGCCCACGTGATTACCCTGGGGGCCCACATGATTGCTCTACCTGGCCCACGTGATTTCCCCTTGGGGCCCACGTGATTTCCCCTGGGGGCCCACGTGATTTCCCCTGGGGGCCCACGTGATTTCCCCCGGTAGCCCACGTGATTTCCCCTGGGGGCCCACGTGATTTGCCCTGGGGGCCCACGTGATTTCCCCTGGGGGCCCACGTGATTTCTCCTGGGGGCCCACGTGATTTCCCCTGGGGGCCCACGTGATTTCCCCTGGGGGCCCACGTGATTTCCCCTGGGGGCCCACGTGATTGCACCACCTGGCCCACGTGATTTCCTCACCTGGCCACGTGATTGCCCCACCTGGCCCACGTGATTTCCCCTGGGGGCCCACGTGATTTCCCCTGGGGGCCCACGTGATTGCCCCACCTGGCCCACGTGATTGCCCCACCTGGCCCACGTGATTTCCCCTGGGGGCCCACGTGATTTCCCCTGGGGCCCCACGTGATTGCTCCACCTGGCCCACGTGATTGCCCCACCTGGCCCACGTGATTGCCCCACCTGGCCCACGTGATTTCCCCTGGGGGCCCACGTGATTTCCCCTGGGGGCCCACGTGATTTCTCCACCTGGCCCACGTGATTGCCCCACCTGGCCCACGTGATTTCCCTGGGTGGCCCACGTGATTCGCCCTGGGGGCCCACGTGATTTCCCCTGGGGGCCCACGTGATTTCCCCTGGGGGCCCACGTGATTTGCCCTGGGGGCCCACGTGATTTCCCCTGGGGGCCCACGTGATTTCCCCTGGGGGCCCACGTGATTTCCCCTGGGGGCCCACGTGATTTCCCCTGGGGGCCCACGTGATTTGCCCTGGGGGCCCACGTGATTTCCCCTGGGGGCCCACGTGATTTCCCCTGGTGGCCCACGTGATTTCCCCTGGGGGCCCACGTGATTTCCCCTGGGGGCCCACGTGATTGCTCCACCTGGCCCAGGTGATTTCCCCTGGGGGCCCACGTGATTTCCCCTGGGGGCCCACGTGATTTCCCCTGGGGGCCCACGTGATTTCCCCTGGGGGCCCACGTGATTTCCGCTGGGGGCCCACGTGATTGCTCCACCTGGCCCACGTGATTTCCCCTGGGGGCCCACGTGATTTGCCCTGGGGGCCCACGTGATTTCCCCTCGGGGCCCACGTGATTTCCCCTGGGGGCCCACGTGATTTCCCCTGGGGGCCCACGTGATTTCCCCTGGGGGCCCACGTGATTTCCCCTGGGGGCCCACGTGATTTGCCCTGGGGGCCCACGTGATTTCCCCTTGTGGCCCACGTGATTTCCCCTGGGGGCCCACGTGATTTGCCCTGGGGGCCCTCGTGATTTCCCCTGGGGGCCCACGTGATTTCCCCTGGGGGCCCACGTGATTTCCCCTGGGGGCCCACGTGATTTGCCCCTGGGGGCCCACGTGATTTCCCCTGGGGGCCCACGTGATTTCCCCTGGGGGCCCACGTGATTTCCCCTGGGGGCCCACGTGATTGCTCCACCGGGCCCACGTGATTTCCCCTGGGGGCCCACGTGATTTCCCCTGGGGGCCCACGTGATTTCCCCTGGGGGCCCACGTGATTGCCCCACCTGGCCCACGTGATTTCCCCTGGGGGCCCACGTGATTTCCCCTGGGGGCCCACGTGATTTCCCCTGGGGGCCCACGTGATTGCTCCACCTGGCCCACGTGATTTCCCCTGGGGGCCTACGTGATGTCCCCTGGGGGCCCATGTGATTTCCCCTGGGGCCCACGTGATTTCCCCCGGGGGCCCACGTGATTGCTCCACCTGGCCCACGTGATTGCCCCACCTGGCCCACGTGATTTCCCCTGGGGGCCCACGTGATTTCCCCTGGGGGCCCACGTGATTTCCCCTGGGGGACCACGTGATTTCCCCTGGGGGCCCACGTGATTGCTCAACCGGGCCCACGTGATTTCCCCTGGGGGCCCACGTGATTTCCACTGGGGGCCCACGTGATTACCCTGGGGGCCCACATGATTGCTCCACCTGCCCCACGTGATTTCCCCTGGGGGCCCACGTGATTGCCCCACCTGGCCCACGTGATTTCCCCTGGGGGCCCACGTGATTTCCCCTGGGGGCCCACGTGATTTCCCCTGGGGGCCCACGTGAATTCCCCTGGGGGCCCACGTGATTTCCCCTGGGGGCCCACGTGATTTCCCCTGGGGGCCCACGTGATTTCCCCTGGGGGCCCACGTGATTTCCCCTGGGGGCCCATGTGGTTTCCCCTGGGGCCCACGTGATTTCCCCTGGGGGCCCACGTGATTGCTCCCCTGGGGTCCCACGTGATTTCCCCTGGGGGCCCACGTGATTTCCCCTGGGGGCCCACGTGATTTCCCCTGGGGGCCCACGTGATTTCCCCTGGGGGCCCACGTGATTTCCCCCGGTAGCCCACGAGATTTCCCCTGGGGGCCCACGTGATTTGCCCTGGGGGCCCACGTGATTTGCCCTGGGGGCCCACGAGATTTCCCCTGGGGGCCCACGTGATTTCCCCTGGGGGCCCACGTGATTTGCCCTGGGGGCCCACGAGATTTCCCCTGGGGGCCCACGTGATTTCCCCTGGGGGCCCACGTGATTTCCCCTGGGGGCCCACGTGATTTCCCCACCTGGCCCACGTGATTGCCCCACCTGGCCCACGTGATTTCCCCACCTGGCCCACGTGATTGCCCCACCTGGCCCACGTGATTTCCCCTGGGGGCCCACGTGATTTCCCCTGGGGGCCCACGTGATTTCCCCTGGGGGCCCACGTGATTTCCCCTGGGGGCCCACGTGATTTCCCCTGGGGGCCCACGTGATTTCCCCTGGGGGCCCACGTGATTTCCCCTGGGGGCCCACGTGATTTCCCCTGGGGGCCACGTGATTTCCCCTGGGGGCCCACGTGATTTCCCCTGGGGGCCCACGTGATTTCCCCTGGGGGCCCACGTGATTTCCCCTGGTGGCCCACGTGATTTCCCCTGGGGGCCCACGTGATTTCCCCTGGGGGCCCACGTGATTTCCCCTGGGGGCCCACGTGATTTCCCCTGGGGGCCCACGTGATTTGCCCTGGGGGCCCACGTGATTTCCCCTGGGGGCCCACGTGATTTCCCCTGGGGGCCCACGTGATTTCCCCTGGGGGCCCACGTGATTTCCCCTGGGGGCCCACGTGATTTCCCCTGGGGGCCCACGTGATTTCCCCTGGGGGCCCACGTGATTTCCCCTGGGGGCCCACGTGATTTCCCCTGGGGGCCCACGTGATTTCCCCTGGGGGCCCACGTGATTTCCCCTGGGGGCCCACGTGATTTCCCCTGGGGGCCCACGTGATTTCCCCTGGGGGCCCACGTGATTTCCCCTGGGGGCCCACGTGATTTGCCCTGGGGGCCCACGTGATTTCCCCTGGGGGCCCACGTGATTTCCCCTGGGGGCCCACGTGATTTCCCCTGGGGGCCCACGTGATTTCCCCTGGGGGCCCACGTGATTTCCCCTGGGGGCCCACGTGATTGCCCCACCTGGCCCACGTGATTTCCCCTGGGGGCCCACGTGATTTCCCCACCTGGCCCACGTGATTTCCCCTGGGGGCCCACGTGATTTCCCCTGGGGGCCCACGTGATTTCCCCTGGGGGCCCACGTGATTTCCCCTGGGGGCCCACGTGATTTCCCCTGGGGGCCCACGTGATTTCCCCTGGGGGCCCACGTGATTTCCCCTGGGGGCCCACGTGATTGCCCCACCTGGCCCACGTGATTGCCCCACCTGGCCCACGTGATTTCCCCTGGGGGCCCACGTGATTTCCCCTGGGGGCCCACGTGATTTCCCCTGGGGGCCCACGTGATTTCCCCTGGGGGCCCACGTGATTTCCCCTGGGGGCCCACGTGATTTCCCCTGGGGGCCCACGTGATTGCCCCACCTGGCCCACGTGATTGCCCCACCTGGCCCACGTGATTTCCCCTGGGGGCCCACGTGATTTCCCCACCTGGCCCACGTGATTTCCCCACCTGGCCCACGTGATTTCCCCTGGGGGCCCACGTGATTTCCCCTGGGGGCCCACGTGATTTCTCCACCTGGCCCACGTGATTGCCCCACCTGGCCCACGTGATTGCTGCACCTGGCCCACGTGATTTCCCCTGGGGGCCCACGTGATTTCCCCTGGGGGCCCACGTGATTTCCCCTGGGGGCCCACGTGATTTCCCCTGGGGGCCCACGTGATTTCCCCTGGGGGCCCACGTGATTTCCCCTGGGGGCCCACGTGATTTCCCCTGGGGGCCCACGTGATTTCCCCTGGGGGCCCACGTGATTTCCCCTGGGGGCCCACGTGATTGCCCCACCTGGCCCACGTGATTTCCCCTGGGGGCCCACGTGATTTCCCCTGGGGGCCCACGTGATTTCCCCTGGGGGCCCACGTGATTGCTCCTGGGGGCCCACGTGATTTCCCCTGGGGGCCCACGTGATTTCCCCTGGGGGCCCACGTGATTTCCCCTGGGGGCCCACGTGATTTCCCCTGGGGGCCCACGTGATTGCTCCACCTGGCCCACGTGATTGCCCCACCTGGCCCACGTGATTTCCCCTGGGGGCCCACGTGATTTCCCCTGGGGGCCCACGTGATTTCCCCTGGGGGCCCACGTGATTTCCCCTGGGGGCCCACGTGATTGCCCCACCGGGCCCACGTGATTTCCCCTGGGGGCCCACGTGATTTCCCCTGGGGGCCCACGTGATTTCCCCTGGGGGCCCACGTGATTTCCCCTGGGGGCCCACGTGATTTCCCCTGGGGGCCCACGTGATTGCCCCACCTGGCCCACGTGATTTCCCCTGGGGGCCCACGTGATTTCCCCTGGGGGCCCACGTGATTTCCCCTGGGGGCCCACGTGATTTCCCCTGGGGGCCCACGTGATTTCCCCTGGGGGCCCACGTGATTTCCCCTGGGGGCCCACGTGATTTCCCCTGGGGGCCCACGTGATTTCCCCTGGGGGCCCACGTGATTTCCCCTGGGGGCCCACGTGATTTCCCCTGGGGGCCCACGTGATTGCTCCACCTGGCCCACGTGATTTCCCCTGGGGGCCCACGTGATTTCCCCTGGGGGCCCACGTGATTTCCCCTGGGGGCCCACGTGATTTCCCCCTGGGGGCCCACGTGATTTCCCCTGGGGGCCCACGTGATTTCCCCTGGGGGCCCACGTGATTTCCCCTGGGGGCCCACGTGATTTCCCCTGGGGGCCCACGTGATTTCCCCTGGGGGCCCACGTGATTTCCCCTGGGGGCCCACGTGATTTCCCCTGGGGGCCCACGTGATTTCCCCTGGGGGCCCACGTGATTTCCCCTGGGGGCCCACGTGATTTCCCCTGGGGGCCCACGTGATTTCCCCACCTGGCCCACGTGATTGCCCCACCTGGCCCACGTGATTTCCCCACCTGGCCCACGTGATTTCCCCACCTGGCCCACGTGATTTCCCCTGGGGGCCCACGTGATTTCCCCTGGGGGCCCACGTGATTTCCCCTGGGGGCCCACGTGATTTCCCCTGGGGGCCCACGTGATTTCCCCTGGGGGCCCACGTGATTTCACCTCGGGGCCCACGTGATTTCCCCTGGGGGCCCACGTGATTTGCCCTGGGGGCCACGTGATTTCCCCTGGGGGCCCACGTGATTTCCCCTGGGGGCCCACGTGATTTCCCCTGGGGGCCCACGTGATTTCCCCTGGGGGCCCACGTGATTTCCCCTGGGGGCCCACGTGATTTCCCCACCTGGCCCACGTGATTTCCCCACCTGGCCCACGTGATTTCCCCTGGGGGCCCACGTGATTTCCCCTGGGGGCCCACGTGATTTCCCCTGGGGGCCCACGTGATTTCCCCTGGGGGCCCACGTGATTTCCCCTGGGGGCCCACGTGATTTCCCCTGGGGGCCCACGTGATTTGCCCTGGGGGCCCACGTGATTTGCCCTGGGGGCCCACGTGATTTCCCCTGGGGGCCCACGTGATTTCCCCTGGGGGCCCACGTGATTTCCCCCGGGGGCCCACGTGATTTCCCCTGGGGGCCCACGTGATTTGCCCTGGGGGCCCACCTGATTTGCCCTGGGGGCCCACGTGATTTCCCCTTGGGGCCCACGTGATTTACCCTGGGGGCCCACGTGATTTCCCCTGGGGGCCCACGTGATTTCCCCTGGGGGCCCACGTGATTTCCTCTGGGGGCCCACGTGATTACCCCACCTGGCCCACGTGATTTCCCCTGGGGGCCCACGTGATTTCCCTTGGGGGCCCACGTGATTTCCCCTGGGGGCCCACGTGATTTCCCCTGGGGGCCCACGTGATTTCCCCTGGGGGCCCACGTGATTTCCCCTGGGGGCCCACGTGATTTCCCCTGGGGGCCCACGTGATTGCCCCACCTGGCCCACGTGATTTCCCCAGGGGGCCCACGTGATTGCCCCACCTGGCCCACGTGATTTCCCCTGGGGGCCCACGTGATTTCCCCTGGGGGCCCACGTGATTTCCCCTGGGGGCCCACGTGATTTCCCCTGGGGGCCCACGTGATTTCCCCTGGGGGCCCACGTGATTTCCCCTGGGGGCCCACGTGATTTCCCCTGGGGGCCCACGTGATTGCCCCACCTGGCCCACGTGATTGCCCCACCTGGCCCACGTGATTTCCCCTGGGGGCCCACGTGATTTCCCCTGGGGGCCCACGTGATTTCCCCTGGGGGCCCACGTGATTTCCCCTGGGGGCCCACGTGATTTCCCCTGGGGGCCCACGTGATTGCTCCACCTGGCCCACGTGATTGCCCCACCTGGCCCACGTGATTTCCCCTGGGGGCCCACGTGATTTCCCCTGGGGGCCCACGTGATTGCTCCACCTGGCCCACGTGATTGCCCCACCTGGCCCACGTGATTTCCCCGGGTGGCCCACGTGATTTCCCCTGGGGGCCCACGTGATTTCCCCTGGGGGCCCACGTGATTTCCCCTGGGGGCCCACGTGATTTCCCCTGGGGGCCCACGTGATTTCCCCTGGGGGCCCACGTGATTTCCCCTGGGGGCCCACGTGATTTCCCCTGGGGGCCCACGTGATTGCTCCACCTGGCCCACGTGATTTCCCCTGGGGGCCCACGTGATTTCCCCTGGGGGCCCACGTGATTTCCCCTGGGGGCCCACGTGATTTCCCCTGGGGGCCCACGTGATTTCCCCTGGGGGCCCACGTGATTGCTCCACCTGGCCCACGTGATTGCCCCACCTGGCCCACGTGATTTCCCCACCTGGCCCACGTGATTTCCCCTGGGGGCCCACGTGATTTCCCCTGGGGGCCCACGTGATTTCCCCTGGGGGCCCACGTGATTTCCCCTGGGGGCCCACGTGATTTCCCCTGGGGGCCCACGTGATTTCCCCTGGGGGCCCACGTGATTTCACCACCGGGCCCACGTGATTTCCCCACCTGGCCCACGTGATTGCCCCACCTGGCCCACGTGATTTCCCCTGGGGGCCCACGTGATTTCCCCTGGGGGCCCACGTGATTGCCCCACCTGGCCCACGTGATTGCCCCACCTGGCCCACGTGATTTCCCCTGGGGGCCCACGTGATTTCCCCTGGGGGCCCACGTGATTGCTCCACCTGGGGGCCCACGTGATTTCCCCTGGGGGCCCACGTGATTTCCCCTGGGGGCCCACGTGATTTCCCCTGGGGGCCCACGTGATTTCCCCTGGGGGCCCACGTGATTGCTCCACCTGGCCCACGTGATTGCCCCACCTGGCCCACGTGATTTCCCCTGGGGGCCCACGTGATTTCCCCTGGGGGCCCACGTGATTTCCCCTGGGGGCCCACGTGATTTCCCCTGGGGGCCCACGTGATTGCCCCACCTGGGGGCCCACGTGATTTCCCCTGGGGGCCCACGTGATTTCCCCTGGGGGCCCACGTGATTTCCCCTGGGGGCCCACGTGATTGCCCCACCTGGCCCACGTGATTTCCCCTTGGGGCCCACGTGATTTCCCCTGGGGGCCCACGTGATTTCCCCTGGGGGCCCACGTGATTTCCACCGGTAGCCCACGTGATTTCCCCTGGGGGCCCACCTGATTTGCCCTGGGGGCCCACGTGATTTCCCCTGGGGGCCCACGTGATTTCTCCTGGGGGCCCACGTGATTTCCCCTGGGGGCCCACGTGATTTCCCCTGGGGGCCCACGTGATTTCCCCTGGGGGCCCACGTGATTTCCCCTGGGGGCCCACGTGATTGCCCCACCTGGCCCACGTGATTGCCCCACCTGGCCCACGTGATTTCCCCTGGGGGCCCACGTGATTTCCCCTGGGGGCCCACGTGATTTCCACCTGGGGGCCCACGTGATTTCCCCTGGGGGCCCACGTGATTGCCCCACCTGGCCCACGTGATTTCCTCACCTGGGGGCCCACGTGATTGCCCCACCTGGCCCACGTGATTTCCCCTGGGGGCCCACGTGATTTCCCCTGGGGGCCCACGTGATTTCCCCACCTGGCCCACGTGATTGCCCCACCTGGCCCACGTGATTTCCCCTGGGGGCCCACGTGATTTCCCCTGGGGGCCCACGTGATTGCTCCACCTGGCCCACGTGATTGCCCCACCTGGCCCACGTGATTGCCCCACCTGGCCCACGTGATTTCCCCTGGGGGCCCACGTGATTTCCCCTGGGGGCCCACGTGATTTCTCCACCTGGCCCACGTGATTGCCCCACCTGGCCCACGTGATTTCCCCTGGGGGCCCACGTGATTTCCCCTGGGGGCCCACGTGATTTCCCCTGGGGGCCCACGTGATTTCCCCTGGGGGCCCACGTGATTTGCCCTGGGGGCCCACGTGATTTCCCCTGGGGGCCCACGTGATTTCTCCTGGGGGCCCACGTGATTTCCCCTGGGGGCCCACGTGATTTCCCCTGGGGGCCCACGTGATTTCCCCTGGGGGCCCACGTGATTTCCCCTGGGGGCCCACGTGATTTCCCCTGGTGGCCCACGTGATTTCCCCTGGGGGCCCACGTGATTTCCCCTGGGGGCCCACGTGATTGCTCCACCTGGCCCAGGTGATTTCCCCTGGGGGCCCACGTGATTTCCCCTGGGGGCCCACGTGATTTCCCCTGGGGTCCCATGTGGTTTCCCCTGGGGCCCACGTGATTTCCCCTGGGGGCCCACGTGATTGCTCCACCTGGCCCACGTGATTTCCCCTGGGGGCCCACGTGATTTCCCCTGGGGGCCCACGTGATTTCCCCTGGGGGCCCACGTGATTTCCCCTGGGGGCCCACGTGATTTGCCCTGGGGGCCCACGTGATTTCCCCTGGGGGCCCACGTGATTTCCCCTGGGGGCCCACGTGATTTGCCCTGGGGGCCCACGTGATTTCCCCACGTTTTCCCCTGTGGGCCCACGTGATTTCCCCTGGGGGCCCACGTGATTTCCCCTGGGGGCCCCACCTGTGATTTCCCTGGGGGCCCACGTGATTTCTTCTGGGGGCCCACGTGATTTCCCCTGGGGGCCCACGTGATTTCCCCTGGGGGCCCACGTGATTTCCCCTGGGGGCCCACGTGATTTCCCCTGGGGGCCCACGTGATTTCCCCTGGGGGCCCACGTGATTGCTCCACCTGGGGGCCCACGTGATTGCCCCACCTGGCCCACGTGATTGCCCCACCTGGGGCCCACGTGATTTCCCCTGGGGGCCCACGTGATTTCCCCTGGGGGCCCACGTGATTGCTCCACCTGGCCCACGTGATTTCCCCTGGGGGCCCACGTGATTTCCCCTGGGGGCCCACGTGATTTCCCCTGGGGGCCCACGTGATTTCCCCTGGGGGCCCACGTGATTTCCCCTGGGGGCCCACGTGATTTCCCCTGGGGGCCCACGTGATTGCTCCACCTGGCCCACGTGATTTCCCCTGGGGGCCCACGTGATTTCCCCTGGGGGCCCACGTGATTTCCCCTGGGGGCCCACGTGATTTGCCCTGGGGGCCCACGTGATTTCCCCTGGGGGCCCACGTGATTTCCCCTGGGGGCCCACGTGATTTCCCCTGGGGGCCCACGTGATTGCTCCACCTGGCCCACGTGATTGCCCCACCTGGCCCACGTGATTGCCCCACCTGGCCCACGTGATTTCCCCTGGGGGCCCACGTGATTTCCCCTGGGGGCCCACGTGATTGCTCCCCTGGGGGCCCACGTGATTTCCCCTGGGGGCCCACGTGATTTGCCCTGGGGGCCCACGTGATTTCCCCTGGGGGCCCACGTGATTTCCCCTGGGGGCCCACGTGATTTCCCCTGGCGGCCCACGTGATTTCCCCTGGGGGCCCACGTGATTGCCCCACCTGGCCCACGTGATTTCCCCTGGGGGCCCACGTGATTTCCCCTGGGGGCCCACGTGATTTCCCCTGGGGGCCCACGTGATTTCCCCTGGGGGCCCACGTGATTTCCCCTGGGGGCCCACGTGATTTCCCCTGGGGGCCCACGTGATTTCCCCTGGGGGCCCACGTGATTGCCCCACCTGGCCCACGTGATTGCCCCACCTGGCCCACGTGATTGCCCCACCTGGCCCACGTGATTTCCCCTGGGGGCCCACGTGATTTCCCCTGGGGGCCCACGTGATTTCCCCACCTGGCCCACGTGATTGCCCCACCTGGCCCACGTGATTTCCCCTGGGGGCCCACGTGATTTCCCCTGGGGGCCCACGTGATTTCCCCTGGGGGCCCACGTGATTGCTCCTGGGGGCCCACGTGATTTCCCCTGGGGGCCCACGTGATTTCCCCTGGGGGCCCACGTGATTTCCCCTGGGGGCCCACGTGATTTCCCCTGGGGGCCCACGTGATTGCTCCACCTGGCCCACGTGATTGCCCCACCTGGCCCACGTGATTTCCCCTGGGGGCCCACGTGATTTCCCCTGGGGGCCCACGTGATTTCCCCTGGGGGCCCACGTGATTTCCCCTGGGGGCCCACGTGATTTCCCCTGGGGGCCCACGTGATTGCACCACCTGGCCCACGTGATTGCCCCACCTGGCCCACGTGATTGCCCCACCTGGCCCACGTGATTTCCCCTGGGGGCCCACGTGATTTCCCCTGGGGGCCCACGTGATTGCCCCACCTGGCCCACGTGATTGCCCCACCTGGCCCACGTGATTTCCCCTGGGGGCCCACGTGATTTCCCCTGGGGGCCCACGTGATTGCTCCACCTGGCCCACGTGATTGCCCCACCTGGCCCACGTGATTGCCCCACCTGGCCCACGTGATTTCCCCTGGGGGCCCACGTGATTTCCCCTGGGGGCCCACGTGATTTCTCCACCTGGCCCACGTGATTGCCCCACCTGGCCCACGTGATTTCCCTGGGTGGCCCACGTGATTCGCCCTGGGGGCCCACGTGATTTCCCCTGGGGGCCCACGTGATTTCCCCTGGGGGCCCACGTGATTTGCCCTGGGGGCCCACGTGATTTCCCCTGGGGGCCCACGTGATTTCCCCTGGGGGCCCACGTGATTTCCCCTGGGGGCCCACGTGATTTCCCCTGGGGGCCCACGTGATTTCCCCTGGGGGCCCACGTGATTGCACCACCTGGCCCACGTGATTGCCCCACCTGGCCCACGTGATTGCCCCACCTGGCCCACGTGATTTCCCCTGGGGGCCCACGTGATTTCCCCTGGGGGCCCACGTGATTGCCCCACCTGGCCCACGTTATTGCCCCACCTGGCCCACGTGATTTCCCCTGGGGGCCCACGTGATTTCCCCTGGGGGCCCACGTGATTTCCCCTGGGGGCCCACGTGATTTCCCCTGGGGGCCCACGTGATTTCCCCTGGGGGCCCACGTGATTTCCCCTGGGGGCCCACGTGATTTCCCCTGGGGGCCCACGTGATTTCCCCTGGGGGCCCACGTGATTTCCCCTGGGGGCCCACGTGATTTCCCCTGGGGGCCCACGTGATTTCCCCTGGGGGCCCACGTGATTTCCCCTGGGGGCCCACGTGATTGCTCCACCTGTCCCACGAGATTGCCCCACCTGGCCCACGTGATTGCCTCAGCTGGCACACGTGATTTCCCCTGGGGGCCCACGTGATTTCCCCTGGGTGCCCACGTGATTGCTCCACCTGGCCCACGTGATTGCCCCACCTGGCCCACGTGATTTCCCTGGGTGGCCCACGTGATTCGCACTGGGGGCCCACGTGATTTCCCCTGGGGGCCCACGTGATTTCCCCTGGGGGCTCACGTGATTTCCGCTGGGGGCCCACGTGATTTCCCCTGGGGGCCCACGTGATTTCTCCTGGGGGCCCACGTGATTTCCCCTGGGGGCCCACGTGATTTCCCCTGGGGGCCCACGTGATTTCCCCTGGGGGCCCACGTGATTTCCCCTGGGGGCCCACGTGATTTCCCCTGGGGGCCCACGTGATTTCCCCTGGGGGCCCACGTGATTTCCCCTTGGGGCCCACGTGATTTCCCCTGGGGGCCCACGTGATTTCCCCTGGGGGCCCACGTGATTTGCCCTGGGGGCCCACGTGATTTCCCCTGGGGGCCCACGTGATTTCCCCTGGGGGCCCACGTGATTGCTCCACCTGGCCCACGTGATTGCCCCACCTGGCCCACGTGATTTCCCCGGGTGGCCCACGTGATTTCCCCGGGTGGCCCACGTGATTTCCCCTGGGGGCCCACGTGATTTCCCCTGGGGGCCCACGTGATTTCCCCTGGGGGCCCACGTGATTTGCCCTGGGGGCCCACGTGATTTCCCCTGGGGGCCCACGTGATTTCCCCTGGGGGCCCACGTGATTTCCCCTGGGGGCCCACGTGATTTCCCCTGGGGGCCCACGTGATTTCCCCTGGGGGCCCACGTGATTGCTCCACCTGGCCCACGTGATTGCCCCACCTGGCCCACGTGATTTCCCCTGGGGGCCCACGTGATTTCCCCTGGGGGCCCACGTGATTTGCCCTGGGGGCCCACGTGATTTCCCCTGGGGGCCCACGTGATTTCCCCTGGGGGCCCACGTGATTGCTCAACCTGGCCCACGTGATTTCCCCTGGGGGCCCACGTGATTTCCACTGGGGGCCCACGTGATTTCCCCTGGGGGCCCACGTGATTTCCCCTGGGGGCCCACGTGATTGCTCCACCTGGCCCACGTGATTGCTCCACCTGGCCCACGTGATTTCCCCTGGGGGCCCACGTGATTTCCCCTGGGGGACCACGTGGTTTCCCCTGGGGGCCCACATGATTGCTCCACCTCGCCCACGTGATTTCCCCTGGGGGCCCACGTGATTTCCCCTGGGGGCCCACGTGATTTGCCCTGGGGGCCCACGTGATTTCCCCTGGGGGCCCACGTGATTTCCCCTGGGGGCCCACGTGATTTCCCCTGGGGGCCCACGTGATTTCCCCTGGGGGCCCACGTGATTTCCCCACCTGGCCTACGTGATTGCCCCACCTGGCCCACGTGATTTGCCCTGGGGGCCCACGTGATTTCCCCTGGGGCCCATGTGATTTCCCCTGGGGGCCCACGTGATTGTTCCACCTGGCCCACGTGATTGCCCCACATGGCTCACGTGATTTGCCCTAGGGGCCCACGTGATTTCCCCTGGGGGCCCACGTGATTTCCCCTGGGGGCCCACGTATGGCTCCACGTGGCTCAAGTGATTTCCCCTTGGGGCCCACGTGATTTCCCCTGGGGGCCCACGTGATTTCCCCTGGGGGCCCACGTGAATTCCCCTGGGGGCCCACGTGATTTCCCCTGGGGCCCATGTGATTTCCCCTGGGGGCCCACGTGATTTCCCCTGGGGGCCCACGTGATTTGCCTTGGGGGCCCACGAGATTTCCCCTGGGGGCCCACGTGATTTCCCCTGGGGGCCCACGTGATTTCCCCTGGGGGCCCACGTGATTGCTCCACCTGTCCCACGTGATTGCCCCACCTGGCCCACGTGATTGCCCCACCTGGCCCACGAGATTTCCCCTGGGGGCCCACGTGATTTCCCCTGGGGGCCCATGTGATTTCCCCTGGGGGCCCACGTGATTTCCCCTGGGGGCCCACGTGATTTCCCCTGGGGGCCCACGTGATTTCCCCTGGGGGCCCACGTGATTGCTCCACCTGGCCCACGTGATTGCCCCACCTGGCCCACGTGATTTCCCCTGGGGGCCCACGTGATTTCCCCTGGGGGCCCACGTGGTTTCCCCTGGGGGCCCACATGATTGCTCCACCTCGCCCACGTGATTCCCCCTGGGGGCCCACGTGATTTCCCCTGGGGGCCCACGTGATTTCCCCTGGGGGCCCACGTGATTTCCCCTGGGGGCCCACGTGATTTCCCCTGGGGGCCCACGTGATTTCCCCTGGGGGCCCACGTGATTTCCCCTGGGGGCCCACGTGATTTCCCCTGGGGGCCCACGTGATTTCCCCTGGGGGCCCACGTGATTCCCCTGGGGGCCCACGTGATTGCCCCACCTGGCCCACGTGATTGCCCCACCTGGCCCACGTGATTTCCCCTGGGGGCCCACGTGATTTCCCCTGGGGGCCCACGTGATTTCCCCTGGGGGCCCACGTGATTTCCCCTGGGGGCCCACGTGATTGCTCCACCTGGCCCACGTGATTGCCCCACCTGGCCCACGTGATTTCCCCTGGGGGCCCACGTGATTTCCCCTGGGGGCCCACGTGATTTCCCCTGGGGGCCCACGTGATTTCCCCTGGGGGCCCACGTGATTGCTCCACCTGGCCCACGTGATTGCCCCACCTGGCCCACGTGATTTCCCCTGGGGGCCCACGTGATTTCCCCTGGGGGCCCACGTGATTTCCCCTGGGGGCCCACGTGATTTCCCCTGGGGGCCCACGTGATTTCCCCTGGGGGCCCACGTGATTTCCCCTGGGGGCCCACGTGATTTCCACACCTGGCCCACGTGATTGCCCCACCTGGCCCACGTGATTTCCCCTGGGGGCCCACGTGATTTCCCCTGGGGGCCCACGTGATTTCCCCTGGGGGCCCACGTGATTGCTCCACCTGGCCCACGTGATTTCCCCTTGGGGCCCACGTGATTTCCCCTGGGGGCCCACGTGATTTCCCCTGGGGGCCCACGTGATTTCCCCTGGGGGCCCACGTGATTGCTCCACCTGGCCCACGTGATTTCCCCTGGGGGCCCACGTGATTTCCCCTTGGGGCCCACGTGATTTCCCCTGGGGGCCCACGTGATTTCCCCTGGGGGCCCACGTGATTTCCCCTGGGGGCCCACGTGATTGCTCCACCTGGCCCACGTGATTGCCCCACCTGGCCCACGTGATTGCCCCACCTGGCCCACGTGATTTCCCCTGGGGCCCACGTGATTTCCCCTGGGAGCCCACGTGATTTCCCCTGGGGGCCCACGTGATTTCCCCTGGGGGCCCACGTGATTTCCCCTGGGGGCCCACGTGATTTCCCCTGGGGGCCCACGTGATTGCTCCACCTGGCCCACGTGATTGCCCCACCTGGCCCACGTGATTTCCCCTGGGGGCCCACGTGATTTCCCCTGGGGGCCCACGTGGTTTCCCCTGGGGGCCCACGTGATTGCTCCACCTGGCCCACGTGATTTCCCCTGGGGGCCCACGTGATTTCCCCTGGGGGCCCACGTGATTTGCCCTGGGGGCCCACGTGATTTCCCCTGGGGGCCCACGTGATTTCCCCTGGGGGCCCACGTGATTTCCCCTGGGGGCCCACGAGATTTCCCCTGGGGGCCCACGTGATTTCCCCTGGGGGCCCACGTGATTTCCCCTGGGGGCCCACGTGATTGCTCCACCTGGCCCACGTGATTGCCCCACCTGGCCCACGTGATTGCCCCACCTGGCCCACGTGATTTCCCCTGGGGGCCCACGTGATTTCCCCTGGGGGCCCACGTGATTTCCCCTGGGGGCCCACGTGATTTCCCCTGGGGGCCCACGTGATTGCTCCACCTGGCCCACGTGATTGCCCCACCTGGCCCACGTGATTTCCCCTGGGGGCCCACGTGATTTCCCCTGGGGGCCCACGTGATTTCCCCTGGGGGCCCACGTGATTTCCCCTGGGGGCCCACGTGATTGCTCCACCTGGCCCACGTGATTGCCCCACCTGGCCCACGTGATTTCCCCTGGGGGCCCACGTGATTTCCCCTGGGGGCCCACGTGATTTCCCCTGGGGGCCCACGTGATTTCCCCTGGGGGCCCACGTGATTTCCCCTGGGGCCCATGTGATTTCCCCTGGGGGCCCACGTGATTGTTCCACCTGGCCCACGTGATTGCCCCACATGGCTCACGTGATTTGCCCTAGGGGCCCACGTGATTTCCCCTGGGGGCCCACGTGATTTCCCCTGGGGGCCCACGTATGGCTCCACGTGGCTCAAGGGATTTCCCCTTGGGGCCCACGTGATTTCCCCTGGGGGCCCACGTGATTTCCCCTGGGGGCCCACGTGAATTCCCCTGGGGGCCCACGTGATTTCCCCTGGGGCCCACGTGATTTCCCCTCGGGGCCCACGTGATTTCCCCTGGGGGCCCACGTGATTTGCCTTGGGGGCCCACGAGATTTCCCCTGGGGGCCCACGTGATTTCCCCTGGGGGCCCACGTGATTTCCCCTGGGGGCCCACGTGATTGCTCCACCTGTCCCACGTGATTGCCCCACCTGGCCCACGTGATTGCCCCACCTGGCCCACGTGATTTCCCCTGGGGGCCCACGTGATTTCCCCTGGGGGCCCACGTGATTTCCCCTGGGGGCCCACGTGATTTCCCCTGGGGGCCCACGTAATTTC